>LN483768.1:0-114454 GCA_900002565.1 Culicoides sonorensis
ATGTGGTGTCTGCGTTCATAAAACGATACCACAATATAGAAAAGTGTATTTAGATGTAAAATAACGGAAAAAGTTTGTTCAATTCAGGAGTTTGAAATGAAATGAAATAAAATTTTAAAATATTTTAAATGATTATTTGAAATAAAATGTTATGACACCCTATTTAATTTTATTATTATTATGATAATATTTTTTTTTTTAAGACAAAGTCATCATTAATTTCATTTCAATGAGAATTTAATATGAAATGTAACGAAAATTTATTTAATTTTTTATCATCCTCCTCCTGTTCCACCTCCTCCTACGCACATTTCAGTGGGTCTCAATTCAGTGAGTATTTAATTTACAAAAAAAATTATAAATGAAAACAATTTCATCATCCGGTCTGTTTTGTACCTTCCTACATTAAATATAACTGTATTTAATATATTAATTATATTATCATATTACATTACTCAAATGCTACACACACACATACACACACAGTATGGTACACTTCATTAATATTGTTATCAAATTCTGTGTTTGATACATGAGAAGTGTAATTCCAGTGTTTTGTTTTATATATTCATTTGATTGAAGTTGAAACAACACAAAAAAAAGTTAACTTAATTTAGTCCCGAATTTAAAAACAACAAAAAATTAATATTAAATTTAGTTGAAAAAAGGTGCTTCATTTAAGCTCAAATTTTAGCAACATGGTCATATTACATTACACAACAAATGACTGTTTTTTTACAATGTTTTATTTTTTCATCCACTTTATGCTTTAAACTGTCTGTTAACTATGTGTGTGTGTGTATGTGTACATGGATACACACAGACATTTTTTTGCAATGTAATACTTTAGTAGCGGTTGGTTTACGATATTTGTCAGTTACATGGAATATGTGGGAAAAATAAAGCAGATTGTGCTACATTTCCATTTACTTCCGGTGTTTGAGTAAGAGTACATTTAAAATTTTTTGAATCATTGAAAAAAAAATGTTTTTTTTGTGTTAATCGTTTTTGATATTTGTATATTTTCATGATAAATTTCATGCAAAAAGTGTCGATGTAAGTTTTTTTTATCAATTTGAACTTTATTAAGGGATTTACAGGAATTTTACATGCATGCAACTGACTTAAATTTCATGGAACTGTAACATCAATTGATATTTGTTGATTTTTTAATGTGAATTTTTTGTAAAATTTTATGAAGATGGAATTTTATTTCAAATTTACCTGATTTTTTCATAAATTTATTGAATCTTATTCGAAAATGCAATGCAATTCTTAACCTGAACAATTCTCTTGTGTTATACTCATATAATATCAATTTAAAGGTAAAGCAAAGCATGTATGCAACTCAACATTTTATTATTCCTCTAGGATAAATTGTGTATATCCGTATAAATTGAAGTCCTTGTTCAAACAGACTGAAATTCGTAGCGTTACATATAAAAATACATTTTGAAGAGAAAATTTGTCCAAAAAATGTTCATGAACTTTTCTATGCACGATTCAGTGCATAAATTGAAAAAAAAGAAGAGTTATTACGCTTTCTCTTCTTTTGTTGCAAATATAAATTTTCATTTTATATTGGACTTAATTTGACACTTTTACAAAGGTTTTGCTTGATATTTCCATGAAATTATGTCTGGATCAAAATTAAAAAAAAAATGTTACTATTTTTATTATTATTATATGTCTTCGTTTTTCCATTGAATTCAATTCAATTGAAAAGATGGATGAAAAAAAAATCACAGAAAAACGGAATATCATCATTTTCGATACTGATTTATTTGTGTAAACATTTTGATTTTATGGCTCCAGCATTTTCGCGAGAGGAATAATACTGGAGATAAATAAAAAAATTTATATATATAAAAAAAAACATTAAAGAATAGACAAAATTGGAATTTCAAGTATGCTTACATTTTTTTTGTACACACACACACACATTTTCCGAATATACACGTAGCAATGTAGTAGTTTGAATATTAAAATACATGTTATTGAGATGGAAAAATTGATAGAAAATCTGTGGGAAATCGAGACAGATAAGAAGAAGAACAAGCAAATGCAAATTGATGTCTGTTTTGTGGGTGTATGTGTGTGTGTGTATGTGTGCTGTTATTGCTTAAATATGTTCAATATATCTATCTTACTTGACATCTATATTATTGACTTTGATTTTATTTTAAATAAAATTTTTTTTTGAATCTTTTGAGATTTTTAATGTATTTTTTTTAATCAAAATTTGTGATGAAACATCTGAATATTAGATATTAAAAAAAAACTATCAAGAACCAATTTCATCAAATAGTTTTTTTTCAGTACATTTCGTATGAAAAAATGCACTATTACAGACTGTTTGTTCTCCGTTACTCTAACACTCTGTCACTGTCAGCTATCCATAACTCCGGAATGGTCCATGCGAGCAAATCATGCTCATAAAGATAATTTATAACTCATTAGTTTTGAGATTGGGCTCAGGGTTTGAGCTCTAGAGCCTCCAGAGCCTGACAAACCGTTAAAAAACGGTTAAATATTTTAAAAAATTGATAATTTGCTTTGTTGGATGGAGAAGTTTACTAAAATGAACTTTAACTCATTAGCTCTGAGATTAACCCATTAACCGCCTGTCCTAGAAATATTTAGTTTAGAGCAAAATTTTCTTCTAGGATTTTTTCTTTGCGCAACAGTGATCACTTTTCGTTTGGATGAAAATTTCGAGTTTCATACAAAAATTTTACAGGAGAGCGGTTAAAAGTTTTGTATAATCTCACAGAAATACGTACAGAATTCTTGTCCGAAGAGGAAAAAATTACATGACTTTTTACATGATATTTGTTGAAAATGTTCAAAATGGCGGATTTTTTTAAAAATTCAATGAAACGAGTCCCATCGAAATGCACTTTTCTAAACCGCCCAGTGGTTAGAATTTCCAATTTTTTGTATTTAAATTGAGTTTTCAAGTCACATAACTTATTCAAATAAAAATTTTAATACGCGTGTGGAAACGCCTGGTCATTTTAAATTATTAATGATGATTATTTACAAAATGGATAATAATAATATAATTAAACCAATAATTCACTCATGTACTCGATTCATTTATTAATATAACTAGATTAATCGCATATTATATTGCCACAAGTGTAGTAAAACCATAAAAGCATACAAATATATGATAAATATTTGCATATTTTTCTGATCTCTCATATCTGTCTGTGATGATGATGCTGTTGGTTGAATTTTCAATACAATCCATAATTCCCATTAATTTAATATAATCAATTTTTGAATTGCAATAAAAAAAAATTGGTGTGTGTGTGCATTTTATAATCTCTCATATACATGAAAGTATAATTAAATATATGATTTTGCACTGTAAGGTGAAAAAAGGACAATTATCATCATATTTTAATAAACCATGAAATTTAAAGGACTCAATTGAGCTGAATTTCAATGAAACAACGAATTTTTCTTTTTCAATTCAAGCTATCTGGGAATACAGTTAAATTCGGGGTTGTTTCAAAATTAAGTGGAATCAATTTCCTGTCTACAGTGTCCTATCATATATAATAAATGCAATGTATCAGCATGGGAGGTTTTGTTTAATTTGTTTCAATTCATAAAAGGATTTCAATTCAGGAAGTAATTGAGCTGATTCCAAAACAATTTATAATAAAAAAATTTGTGTATGTTTAAAATATTTAACAAATGACATCTACATCTGCTACATAATTTTTTTTGTTTTTGATTTTATTAATTCACGTCTAGCCAGCACGATGTGGTAATTGTGGCAATGAATAAATTTTTAATCATCATTATTATTATTTTTGTTGTTATTTTAAGTGAAAACAATAATTTTGTTACAATGAAAAAAAAATTACAGAGAAAACTCCAATTTTTTTTCATTGAAATTAAAATTAAAAGGAGGAGGTGTGTTTGGATTGAACCACTAAAAATTAATGATGTTAAAATTACGATGAAAAGGATGAATAAACATTTAAATGATTAATTATTTTTTTTTGTAATTTAATCTTCATGGAAAAACTAAACAAATTTTTTATTTATTTTCATTTAATTTCAGGTCTCAGCTGGGCAACATTTACATTTGAGTAGTGACTTGAAAAATGGTGGTGTTTCAGTTGCCGCCCAACAAGGCATGTTCTTTAATCAACAGCAGCAGCAGCAGCAGCAACAAGCTAATAATCAAAATCAAGCTCAACCAAATGCCTCACAGCAACAACAACAACAACAACAGCAACAAAATCAACAAGCAAATACTCAACAAAATAATAATGCTGGTGTTAATAATGGTGGCAATAGTCATAATAATTCAAATAATAGTCAACAAAATCATCAAAATAGCAATCCTAATGGAGGTAAAGATGGTGTTAAATTGTTATTTACCCTCTTATTTTCTTTTCTGTTTTGTTTTATGCTGAGAACTGAAATTGAATGTGTGTAACGCCTGGTATTTTGTAACATTCCACTTGAACTTTATCTCTTTAATTTTCATTTTCATTTTAATAAATGAAACTTCAAATCACAACCATGCATATTTTATTTCCGTGTTCTCTTTTTTATTCACAAAAAAAAATATGAAAATACATGCCATGATCATCATTTATGAGTCAACGTATGTACACATTTCTCTTCTATAGAATAATAACATTCAATCATATAATATGCCAAAAAGTTGGCTCATTCATACATTTTCATGTTAATACACACACACGCACACACAAGCTAAAGAGAACAAAAAGGAAACGAGAAAATCATTTAATGTTTTGCCTTTTTCCGATATGTCACTGTATTATTTGTTTGTATGATAATACACAAATACAAATTTTTGAAATGAAACGCGTATGTTTCCTCATCATCATCATCATCATTCACAAGCAATCAGTTTGTTTGTTGAACATGAACAGTAAAAATATACAATCACAGTGAATGTGTGTATACCCAACAATATTTTAACTTCAAGTATTATTCAAAAAATTTATGTGCTCAAAATAACTTAAATAAAAAAAAAATATAAATATGAGCTTTAGGGACTTAAATGATTGTCAATTTCAGAGTGAATTGTTTCAAACAAATAAAAACATTGAGAGTGTGTGAAATTTATTTTTTTGTGTTGTTATCTTTTTTTCCTACAAATCATGTCTCAATGTTCAGAATACATGTTAAATACTGAAACAAATAAAAAAAAGGAGAAATTTCATGTTGAAATGGGAAAAGCGCTTGCGTTATATGAAACCACTTATGGTATATGGTATATGTTAGAGAAAAAAAATCTTCTCCTATCCCGGTTTAATTGTGTGTATTTGTACCCTAAAAACCATTGAAACCAAGTTTTTTTTCCCATAAGAGTTAGACCGACGATATATTTATCATAAAATTGCAGTGAATAGACTGTCGTCTCCATTATTTTTGTGTCAGTGTATACAAAATGTATACCAATGTGTGTTTGTATAGGGAAAAAGGTGAGAATTTTGAAAGGAGGTGGGGATACAATTTCAATTTTTTTAGAGTCACGTTATCATTACATATTTATCAGATCAGCCTGTTTCCACCAAACCACATTTATTAAGTGTGTGTATGTGTCTGTTATATTTTGTGAACTGAACTGTTGAAAAAGGGTGCTCCTCATACACATTTCATTGAAACGTACGTTAATGGATCTTTTGCAGCAACAACCCTACCATAATACATTGCTAGTGGAATCAGGATCCCAGAATTGAATGAATACACAGAATATGTTGCCTTTTTTATGTTATTATTATTATTATTATTATCTTTTTCTGTTTTGTTATAATAATAACAGTTTAGGTTGAAGTATGTGAATAATGTTTTGATAACATTAATTATGTTAATGTGATGTATGTGTTCTTATGATATGATTTATATAATAAAATAAAAAAATTGTTAATTACCAGGCAACTCCATTAAATACAATTTTTTTTTTAATTTTATTTTAGGTCAATCCAATGAAACATTTTCTGTATCTCAATCACAATCAATCAATTTTGGTAGCCAATCGTTACGTCAACAACGTCCTAATCAACACAATAACACTCAGCAGCAGCAGCAGCAGCAGCAACAACAACAAGGCAATAATTCTGTTATAAACCAGGGCAACATGAGTGGTGGTAATATTTCAACGAATGAAGGTATGACTGTCGGTGGTGGTCTTGGATCACAAATGAATCCAAATGTCATGACAAATGGACAAAATCCTGGTATGACTGGAATGCAAAATCCAACAATGGGTCAAATGAATGGTGGTATGATGGGACAAAATACAAGTAATATGATGGGATCTCAGACAAACGGAATGGGAATGAATAACATGTGTATGGGTAACATGAGACCAAATGCTGGTATGATGGGTGCAAATAATACTGGAATGACACCAAATGGCATGCAACAGAGTAATATGAGTCAACATGAACAAATGAAATTCATACAACAACAGAGATTGATGCAAATGCAACAACGTATGATGACGGCCAATAATCGAGGTCCACCACCGGAATATAAGGCACCGGTTCAGGGTATGATGAATCAAGCACAAATGATGGCACAACATCAGGGTGGTGGCAGATTCCCAACTGCAGCTGCAATGAGACGCATGAATCAACAACCAATTCCACCGTCAGGTAATTTATTAGACATCTTTTAGAGAAATCAGAAATTAAATTTATTTTTATCATTTTCATATTAAGGTCCAATGATGCGAAGTCAACATCCAATGTATATGCAACAAAGATCGATGAATGTCTCAGCTGGTGGATATGCAGGAGCACAACGACCTCCTAATGTTCAAGTCGGACAAGAAGGTATGCCAATGGGAGCACAAGCCAATCAAGAATGGCGACAATTACTTATGCAACAGCAACAAAATATGTCTTTCAACAATAATGCTGGGAATATGAGACCAAATAACTTTAATCAACAAGGTAAATTTTTAAAAAATTATTTTCAAAAAAACTTCTATTAAATTTCTTCTTTCCATTTCTTCAAAGGACAAAACTTCCAAATGCAAGGTCAAACCAATGTGGGTCCAGGCAACAATGGATCTGCATCAGCCATGCAAATGAACACACATTTACAACAACAGTTACTACGATCTCAGCACCAACAACAAAATCAAAATGCCCAAAATCAACAACAGCAGCAACAGCCAAATGCACTAATGGCACAACAAAATCCAGCCTTAAATCAACAACTTCAAAATCAAATGCAACAACAGCAACAAATGATGAATCAAATGAATGTGATGAATGCAACACACATGACCCAAACACAAACGTTAACTATCCAACAGCAACAACAACAATCTATGGTAAATGGCCAATTTGTGGCATCACAGACACAACAACAAACCCAACAAACAATGATCACAAGTAATTCTGGTACTGGAACCGGAAATGCCACAAACAATAGTAATAATGTGATTAGTAGTAGTGACTTCAATTTAGATTTCCTTGATTCTAGTGGAACATTTGAGGCCCAAGACCTTTTAAATTCATTAGATAATGATAACTTTAATCTACAAGATATACTTTAAATTAATATTAATAAACTACATGTATAGCAATCCTACTGAATTTTCCTTCTATTTTATAAGAACTTTTGTAAATTTTATATATAAAACATTTTAATATTATTATTAGTAGAACAATCCTTTGTACATTATTTATTTCTATTATTATTATCATTAAATCAATGTAATTTGTATCAATTATTTCCTTAAAAAAAAAAATGAAAATCTCGAAATATTTTTATATTATATTAAATATATTTTGAATAAAAAAAGTATTTTAATTTTTTATTATTATATTGTTAGTACATACACACAAACACACGCCTTTATTACTAAATGGATCGGTATTCCTTAAAAAAAAATTTAGTATATAATTTATGTTTAAATGTTTTCAAATAAAATAATTCATTCACAACATACATGATTGATTCCTGAGTTGTGTTTATTTTTATACATATATAAATTGTACATTAATAAATTTCATGTAAATATATTTTTTTTTTAATTTTACTTTCCAATACAAAATTTTTGTACTTATACTCAATTAAAAAAAAAATCAATTAATTTTATTACATTGAATCTTCTTTTTAATTATCTTTAATTAAAGTTATACAATCAAATTTTATATTATTTCAATTTAATTCAATTTAATAGAAAAATGATTCAAATGAATTACTCTGTCAATCAAAAAATGAAATTATTCATCAAAAGTAAAAAATAAAAACAAATAACTTTCACAGAATTAAAAGAATTATAATGCAGAACAAAAAAAAAATAGTAAAATAAAATAAAATAATCAACAAACAAAACTCAAACAGTAGAATTTTAATAATAAAATTAATAAAAAATAATACTAATAATTAAATAAAAAAATAGAAAATTAAAATAAAATAATAATTAAAACATTTTTAGTATAAATTTAAGTAAATTCAATATTATATTAACAGTATAAAAATTTATATAACATTATAATTGAATATGTTATATAAATAAATATCAAAATATATATAAATTTAAATTAAATTTTATATACATTTATAATTGAGAAATAAAAGAAAAAAAATTATTATTATTATTATTATAATTAAAATTAACTTTTTTTGTTGTTTTTATTATTTTTTCTTCATTTATATGAGTTGAAAATTGGTTTTTAGGTTACAAATGGTATGTTATACATTTTTTTTTTCTTTATAATTTAAACAAATATTATCTCTTTTTTTCATTTTAATTTTATTTTTATAAGAATTTAATATAAAAAAATAATTTTTTTAGGGAACATTAAACACAAAATCAATTATACATTAACATTATTATACAAAATACTAAAAAATTATAATTATACATATTGTTAACATAAATAAGTTATATAAAAACTTATAAATCAAGGCTCTCCACAGATGCCTAATAAACATTTTTTATATATTATACATATATAAATTACAGTACATCAACAAACTGTTGAAATATTAACTTAAACAAAAAAAAACGGAATTTATAAAATTTACATTGTATATGATATTAAAATAATAATTATAATAATGATGAAAAAAGTTACATTTTCATTGAACTTTTTTTTCTAAAATATTTTCTATGAAACTTATTCATAATAATTTACTTTGAACAACTTCTAATTCAATGATAATGAAAATTTTTATTATGTTTAATCATCATTATAATTATAATTAAAATTAGTATCAAAATTTTTCCTATCATAAGTAATAGAGAAGTAGACTACAAAAAAAATGTTAAACTTATTAAACATGTAACATGTTAATTAAAATCTTAATGAAAATAAAAAAAATAAAAACAAAAGTTAAAATTGTAACAAAAATGAAATGAATTAGGTACCAATTATAACGTAATCGCAATTATTAGTATATATTGTAGTTTGTAATGCTTAAATAAAAAAAACTAAGGCTTTCTATGTGCTTAAATTACTTTTATAAAGTTAAATATATTTATATTTAATGCTTTACACACACACACATACACATACATTACATAGATCATTAAAATAAAAAATATGCTTTCTACAACTCGAATACTTGAAAAAAAATCTGATAAACTTAATCCTTATATAACTTAAAAAAAATATAAAATTAGGTTTCATAAATTGTATGTAAACTACTCTCATCTTTTTACATATTTTGTAACATTTTATATTTTTGTATATTTTTTGTATATGTTAGTTTTATCATTAAGTTAAACAAAACTAAACAAGTAACTCAAATTATACGTATATGTATGATCTTATTAAAATGAAAATTAAAAAAAAGTAATACGAAGTTAAACATTGAATAATATGATATTATGATAAAGTAGTTATTATTATATTATATATAGTTATTGAAGAAATTATTTTAAATATATATATTATATTATATATTAAATATTATATAAATATTTAACATTATACAATGAAATTATGAAGAAAAAAAAATAAACAATTTAAAGGCACAGACCAGTAGAAATCATAAATAAAACTAAAATTAAATTAAAATTAAAAGAAAAATAATTTGTTTTATTATTATAAAATTTTATTTTAATCAATTTTATTTAAATGCGTTTCACCATCATGCAAGGCAAAGAAATACATTTGCATTAGGGCTGATCCATTTCTTCCGGTGAAATGTGCTGGCCAGTTGTAAATCAGGAATCGATTTGCTTCTCCTTCAGTGCGAAATAGGTTGGTATTTCGACGTGTTTCTTCAACGAAAAATTGGGCAAAATACTGGGAAGATTTTATGGCGTCATATGAATGAGAGATCGTTGAACTTTTATGCCATTCATACAAATTTTTCTCTGGATGAAATTGGACACCGTAATACGGATATTTTCGATGTTCAATTACTGAGACAAATTCCATGTTATTTTGATCTTTATTTGTCGCTAACATTTGCCATGATTCATCCAAATTATTTGAGGTAAAATTTTGTGGAGTTATACAATAATGATGGAAATTGGCAGCAACAGGTTTTTCACTTAGAATATCAATTACAGATTGTGGAGCATCTCTAAACATACGTGATTTGGTGAAATTTGAAGTAAAATTCAAATTCAATGCCATACTCTGACCTGCACATACGGAACGGAGATCAGTGCCATTATTTCCAAGGACTGCCAATAATTCAAATCCTAAGCAGGTACCCCATAAAGGAAAATATTCGCCACGACTGTTCATTTCATTGGCAATTTCATATATGAAACGTCCTGCTTGAGCATATCCCCAGTTATTAACAAAATCTGCATTGCCACCGGGAAATAGAACTCTAATCAAATATAAATGATTCAATTACAAGTAAAAAAATTTTTACTACAATTTCTAGTATAAATATTACCCATTGACTCGTTTCATGATTTTTTCATAATACTTTTTCGGTTTATCAATCCAAATTGGAACAACGCGAGCCCCTCCTCCTTCAATAAATTTCACATAACTCGCACCAATATAACTCTGCCAATCACCTCGAATAGAGTCAAGAAAAATTTGATCTCCAAAAATATCAGCACTATCCAAAGAAATCTCTTGAGCAAGGACTCCGACAATCGGATGCTCATTCACGGGTGCATGTTCAAATCGATATCCCCATTGACGTGATTCAGCTCCTGTTGAACTTATAATTACTGCAGCACAAAAAATATATAAATAATGAAACATTTTGTTTTACTCTTGAGAGGTAACAAATTAATGATTGACCATACAATTGAATTTGTATGCATACAGAAAACGTACTAAACAAATTAATGATAATTCGTCTATTCTTACTGGTGTATCAATGCAAACTGACCTGAAGTTTTTTTTTTCTTTATTATTATTTATTTATGGTCATTTTATTCATAGAAATTCATTCATTTCTTTGTGTATTCATAAAATTTCGATTGATAGAAATAGTATAGGGAGTACTTACATGAATGAATTGAAACAATTTGGAACGGTTTCTTGAATTTTATGTTATTTTTATTTCAAAATCTTAACTTTTATGTTTTTTTTTAATATTTTTGTATTGTCCTTTAAATCTAATGGGCAAAAAATTACCATCTTTTGCCGCCACCACCTCCTCGAGAATTATTGCCTCCACGTCCTCGGAAGCCACCGCCTCCGCGATTTCCACCTCGATTACCAAAACCACCGCCACCTCGGCTTCCTCCTCTACTGTTTCCAAAACCACCTCGGCCCTAAAAGTAATTGAAAATAAATAAAATGAATAATTTGGAAGAAAAATCAAAACTTACTCCACGTTTCTGAACACCACCTCGAGGTCCTGATCCCTTTTGACCAGCAGGCTTTGGTAAGAATCGATTTAATGGCAATAATTTTCCAGGATCAATGTATAATTTTTGTTTGGGGGTAAAACTGCTAACTTTCATATTTTCACTCAATTTAACAGACACTGAATAATCTCTGAGATTACCGAATATCTCATCGACTTTTCCAATCTGTGATTTGTTTTCAAGGAAAATTGGTGCATTGAAATATGGAACATCTTCAATCTCAACCTTTAATACGAGATCATCTTGACATGGATAATCATAATATCCAAATGGAATTACTCGTTCTGGTGGTCCTTGGTCAAAATTTCGGCCTCCACCGCCACCACCTCGGCCACCACCGCCTTGTAATTGGAATATTTTTATTAAGCGAGAACTTTTCAATCAAATCAATGTAATATTTACCACGTCCACCTCTACTGAAACCTCCGCGTCCACCACCAAATGATCCACGGCCTCCGCCGCCACCTAAAAATCAATTCATTTATTATTTACTTTTAAAACGTGCAACATAACCAAAAACATTTCTGACATTTGAAATTCAATGGTTAATTTTAAAATAATTTCATACCTCGTCCTCCGAAACCGCCACGATTTCCACCACCGCCTCGTCCTCTAAACGACATGTTTATTGTGTCAATTTAATTTGTAATTTATTTATTTCAATTTAAATAAAAATTTATAATTTCACACGCCGTGCATATGCTTGTTGATATGATTGTTTTACATTTGACAGATCACACACACATACACACATTTATATTTATCCCTTCACTGACTAAATTTATGTGTTCTGTTTATAAACTGTCAAATTTATTCCATTGTTGAATTGGAAGAACGAAAAGCTGATTTTGATTTTTTTTGATTTTACAAAAATTATTATTGAAAATTACGAATTTTTTTAATTGCAGAGAAAATGTTGAAATAAATACACTGTGAGTAGATTAAAATTAACGGATTTTCCTTTATTTCAAAAATGCAATATAATTTTATTTTAAATTAAAATTTCACTGGATTATTTTTATCTCTTGGTTGAACATGGATCATAACCTTAATGGCTCCTCCAAGACCATGTCGACTTGTATGAAAGGCATCCTTGGTTTCAGTTATATCAAAATGATGTGTGACCAATTGTTTAACATTGCACTTTCCACTTTCAACTAATGCGAGGGCAGTAGGATAATCGTTGCAATAACGAAAAACTCCACGAATGTCGACTTCACGACTCATGGCACTTATTAATGGAAGATTTACGTTTGGCGGACCACAACCCACAATTACAGTACATCCTCCACTTCTTGTTGCTGTGATGGCAATTCGATTTGTTATTTCGACACCACTACAATCAATCGTTTTATCAGGGGCATTTGGCAGTAGTTTTGCAATATTTTTTAAAATGTCTTCTTCTTTATCCGTTTTCTCGATTTTAAGAGTAAGATCAGCTCCAACATTCTTTGCGATAGTTAAACGATCTTCAACCAAATCAGTAATCAATACAGTTGAAGCCCCCATGGCCTTCAAGTAAAAATGTTAAAAAAAATAAATTGACATTCCAATTAAAATTACCTTCGCTGCAATGACGGTTACTAATCCAATTGGACCTGCACCCAAGATGAGAACCTCAGAACCCAATTGGACGTTAGCACGACGACAAGCATGAACACCAACAGACAATGGCTCCAATAAAGCTCCTTCTTCCATCGTCACATGATCAGGAAGTTTAAAACAAAAATCAGCTGCATGTGCATAATATCGCGTCAAATTTCCATTAAATGGAGGTGTGGCACAAAACGCCATTTCAGGACACAGATTATATTTTCCATTTTTACAAAAATCACATCGTCGACATGGAACACCAGGTTCAATTGCAACACGATCTCCAATTTTAAGATTTTTAACGTCTTTTCCAACTTTGCACACGACACCAGCAGCTTCATGTCCAATCACCATAGGACCCGTACAAATAAAATCTCCAATACGACCGTGAACTGAAGGTTAATTCTTTTAATAATTTAATTGATTTGATAAGAAAATGAAATAAAATTACCTAAATAATGAACATCTGAACCACAAATTCCAACACAATCCATTTCGAGTAGAACTTCATCGTCACGAATTTCTGGAATAGGTCGTTGCTCTAATCGAAGATCCTCGATTCCATGAAGCACTGCTGTCAGATTGTCCGTGTTAGGTGCCATTTCTTATGTAATTTTAAATTTCTTTTTTGAATGTTGCCGATCGCTTTGAAATCACAATATCAACTGAAATATGAAACTAAATTAATTTATTAAAACAAATAATAAAACTGAAGAAGCGTGTAATTGAAGAGATAATAATTGAAAAAGTAAATATAAATTACTTTATGAACGTAAAAATTAACCAAAATAAACAAATGATTCGTAGTACAGTAGCGTAATCACGTTTTAATAGAAAAAAATAGTATTTTATCAGTAACTTTTTTTTTATTAATGAAAGGTCACAAATGGTAAACAAAAACAAGTATTCTCACTTCACACGAATGTATAAAAAAAGAGCGCATGCTGATGATAACAGTTTGAGAGAAAAAAAGGTGTGTTAGGATTCAAAATTGACCGCTTGAGTAATCCGTTGGTCTAGAAATTTATTTTTAAACTCATGACATGACTTTACATTAAAACAAATGACTTCAAATAAAATTAAATGATCCATAAACTGAAATCTTCTTAAAATAGTAGCTTTTCCCATTCCAAATCTGAATTTCAAACAAACAAGATAAGAATGTATAAAAAATTTATATTTACATTTCTGATCTTCATTGTGCATCAACATTCAAGTATCTGCTCAAAAGTGCGTTTCGCCAAATTTGTCTTCAAATTCGATCGGTCACTTGTCAACATGACCGGCGGGATCGATTCCAAAGGCGTTATGAATCTTGATTATCATCTCATGAAACGTGTCGACTCACTTTATGTTAATATGTTTATTTTCAGTGGAAAACAAGAAAAAATTTTCTTCAATCGGACCTTCAATTTATGTAAAATATTTAAATCAAGAGCTGCCTCACCCTTAATCCTTGGAATTATCCAGTTGATAAAGAGGAATTCAAACACACCATTTGAGTGTCCAGAAATCCCTGGTCACTATTACACACACAATATTGACGTTCAAGGCATTTCATTGCCACCAGGACGATTTCTGGGAATACCCAAAAAGTTTTTTTGTGAAATAACATTTACACGAGATAAATTGAAAAATGAACTGTGGTGACCACCTTAGGAGTACCTGGAAGTAAATATAAGATTTATTAGCGTAAGAACTTACCATTTAACAGGATCTATTCAGGTACTCCAAGGACGCCTAATTGCTTAACAAAGTGAAACAACAAATGTCATTAGTGTCAAACTCAATTTATTAACCGTTACATCTTTCCCTTTTTTTATAGAAAATAATCTTTTCAAAAATCAAGTGTATTATTATTTTTCCATTGCTCTAATGACAATTAATCAAGAAATCGTTTTGGTTTTGTAATGGTTCTTTTTCCACGGTTGCTTATTAATTGCAGTTCAGTCCCATCAACAGCTTCATCTTCTGTTTCCGGTTCCGAGTCAGTAAATCCCATAAATTCTGATTCACTCTCACTATTGTTTTCATCAACACTTTCAGGAATTTTGACAACATGTGCTACATTTCTTTCTAATACTTTTCCGGTTTCATTATCTTGTAACTGAACTACAGGTCCTTTGCGTCCAATTACTTCATACTCAGTTTTTCCATAACGTGGCGTTAATTTATCAAATTTAATCAGGTTCCGAGCTAATACTGTATCCCCCACTCCAACGTCACATGCTTTTGCTCGTCTACTTTTATCTACAATCTCCTTCCCTTTCATTTTAGCAACTTTGTCTACGTCTTCCACCTCATCTCGCTGCGGAGCTGTTTCCAATTCAAAAATGTTAGGCAGTTTCCCACGAATTGTACGTCCAAACAAAAGTTCTGTGGGTGTTTTCCTTGTCACAGAATGTGGTGTTGTATTATACATCAGCATAAACGCTCTTAACTCTGATTTCCAATCTCCATTTAATGCCGCTCCAATCAGAAGTCTTTTTAATATAGAACGATTCTGACGCTCTACTTCTCCATTGGCTTGAGGCCAGTAAGGTGCAGTATGATTCAAAAGTATTCCATTATTAGAACAGTATGTATGAAATCTGTTGGATACGAATTGTTTTGCATTGTCCAACGTAATGGTTCTTGGAAATCCCAATCTTATGAAAATCCGTTCTAATTTATCAATGGTATTCTCAGCTGTTATCGTTTTCATTATTTCCATTTCCATATACCTGGAGTAGTAATCTATGATAACCATTATGAAATCACCCGAAGGTAAGGGACCCAGAAAATCTAGTGCACAATCTATCCACGGTGCATGAGGTAATTCGCGTCGTTTCATTGGCTCTGGTAATGCCGGGGCAGAAACAAGTAAGCACCCTTTACAGCTTTTAACAAAATGCTTGATATCTCTATCCATCTTGGGCCACCATGCTCTCATACGAAGTCTCGATTTCATTATTGTTTCTCCTGGGTGTCCTTCGTGACTTAACTCCAGATACCTCTTACGCAAACATTGTGGGACCACAATTTTGTCCCCTTTAAGAATCATATTACCAATGTATGACAACTGGTCTTTGAAGTATTTGAACGGTGCCAATTCGTCTCTCTCAAAATTCCCGTTCTCAATTGCTATTTTCAGCAATTGTAAGATCTCATCTGATTCTGAAGCAAGCTCAACTTCACCGATATCAATCGCTGCTGACATTTTAATCTGATTTATGTAAACTTCGGATTCTTCATCAAATGGCTCGGGCATACAAACCACTAGTCTCGATAGAGGGTCAGCTAAATTCGATTTCCCCTTCCGATAAATAACTTTAAAATGGAAGGTTTGCAGTCTCAATACCCATCTTTCAATTCGAGCGCATGCTGTGTTTTTCGTTGCGAAGATAGATTCTAGGGCTTTATGATCTGTTTCCAACTCGAAAAACACTCCCAAGAGATAGTTTCTGAAACGTTCAACAGCCCACACTAAGGCTAAAGCCTCTTTCTCTGACTGACAATATCTCTTTTCCGTGTCGGTAAGGCTTTTAGCAGCATAAGAGATAACTTCAGGTTCTTTCCCATTAAATTGTATAAGTACTGCACCTAATCCCACTGGTGATGCATCAGCAATCAACCGAGTCTTGCGTTTTGGATCAAAATAACCTAAAGTGTTAAATACAGTGCCTTTGATTACATCGAATGCTTCCTGCTGTAATTTCCCCCACTCAAACACGACATCTTTCTTCATTATTTTCCTTAACGGATCTGTAATTGTTGCTAAATCTGGTATAAAACGTCCCACATAGCATACAAGACCAAGAAAACTACGAACTTCCTCTTTTGTCTTCGGTGCTCGGAATTGTTTAATCGCCAAAATTTTGCTTTCAGTGGGAGAAATTCCTTTCTTTGTCAACGTGTGTCCCAAAAACGTTACCTCCCCTACTCTTATTTTACATTTTTGAGTATTGAGCAAAACATCGTGGTCTTTCAAGACTTTCAACACTGCCGCAAGATACTTGTCATGTTCTTCTCTCGATGCTCCATAAACCAAAATGTCATCTATGAAACAAATGACATTCTTACAGTGACTCAACATTGACTCCATAACTTTTTGAAACTTTTCCGGTGCGCAACTCACGCCGAATACCAATCTCTTGTATCTATACATCCCCCACTGAGTCAAAAATGTAGTTAACGGTCTACTAGCATCATCCAATTCACACTGATGGTAAGCTGATTTGATGTCTAAAACAGTAAAAATTACTGCTCCTTTCAAATTAGGTAGTATTTCCTCGAAATTTGGCAATGGGTGACGTTCTCTTTCTATCGACTCATTAAGTCGACGTAAATCAACACATAATCTTATACTGCCATCATTTTTAACCACTGGAACCAGAGCTGAAACCCACGGACTCGATTCTTTTACTGGCTCAATTATATCCAACGAGACTAATTCCTCTAACTGTTCACGAATCTGCTTAGAAAATGCAATAGGTGCTCTTCTATATGGTACTTGTACCGGTACTGCTCCTTCTTTCAATGGAATGTGAATTTTAACACCTTTAATCTTCGGAAAAGGCCGTTTAACAACTTCTGTTGACACCTCATTGATCGATACCCCACGCTCTTCTGGTATTTCAATATGTAAAATGTTAAGCGCCGTTGCTGTCCCTAAAAAAAAATAAAACATGAGATCACAACTATCTCTCAATATTCAACTAACCTTGGCTGAGTAATGGTTGCGATCCATTCTCAATAACGAAAAACGTAGCCAACTCTTCATAAACTTTCCCTCTAGTGCGGCAAGAGATAGGTGCTACAAACCCGATCTTTTGCTTTAATTCTTTATTCCCATAACCTACAAACTTCATTGATTTATCATAAAATGTTTGTTCAGGCTTAAATCCATTTGACAACATCAAATTCCAGGTATTTTCATCAATTATATTCTTACTGGTTCCCGAGTCGACCATCATCGACACATTAACATTTCCAATCGTACAAACAACAATTACACCATTATCATTTATGTTGAAAACTGAAGCTTTATTCGAATATGGCTTTTCTTCCTCCATTTCATGCTTTATTTCACGTACTTCCAATTTCTGACGTTTCGCACCATCATTTTGTTCTCTGTAAGGTCGCTGATTCTTATGCGAAAACTGATTATTATTAAAAGACCCTTGACCTCTGTATGATCTTTGAGCCCCACTATTAGATCTTTTCAAGTTTTTGTTCATGTGACATTTCCTCGCATAATGTCCAATTTTCTTACACATATTACACATAGCATGCTTTGCTGGACAATAAGAATCATCAGCCATGTGTGAATGACTCCCACACTTAAAGCACTCCCCACGATATGATTTGCTCACAGCATTTACATTAAATTCTACAGACTTTTTCCCAGACAATTCCTTTGCCTGATATTTTGTAGCCTCGTGAGCTTTTACAATTTTTACAGCTTCATCAAATGACATGTCTTCTCTTTGTAGCAGTTTCTCTTTAACTTCCTGCGACACCATCATTAACAATTTATCAACCATCGCAATTTCAAGACTTTCTGCTTCATTTTTGCCAAATCTACAATGATTAGTAGCTTCTCTCATCTTAATAACTACATCATCAAATGTTTCTTCAGAATCCCATTTCAATTTCCAAAATTTATGTCTAGCAAAAACTGCATGATGTTTTGGCTTGAAGTACTCGTCAAGCTTCTTAATAGCTTCCTTGTAATCCGGCTGAGTTTCCTCCGCTTTCTGGTCAATGTTGTAATAAATCAATTGAAGTTCCGTTCCTCCATAAGCCATCAAGTTACTGAATTTCTTGTCATCTGGCACTCCCGTCGCATTCAAAATATTTTCTAATCCTCTACGCCACTGACGAAAAACTTCATATTGCTTTTCAGGTGCCACTCCTTTAATTGTAAGAGGATCTAAACGAAACATTGTTGGATTCCACCAATTTTTATTTTGACTCTGTCCAACAGATCCCTCACTTAATTCTTCTGATGTGCTTAGAGGTGCTGGAAGGATTTCGCTTTTTTCCTTTCCTACTTCTACCATCCACTTGTCTTTTTATTCGATGTGATCTGTAACAATAAAAACAACAATTTAGCCAAAATGAAAAAAACTTTCATTTATCATCATCAATCATTCCATCTCAATAACACATAAAATTCCTTCCTCACTTTGCTTTGGAATCAATTAAAACATATTCCTCACATTTTACACTCAAATTTCTTATAGTGACTCTACATTTCCTGTAGCCTTCACTTCCTGACTTTACATTTCTATGTAGCCTTCACTTCATGACTTTACATCCAAATGTAGCCTTCACTTCATGACTTTACATCCAAATGTAGCCTTCACTTATACCTTTACATTTAAACTTTACTTTCTTGACTTTACATTTACATGTAGACTTCATTTCCTTCCCTTTTTCATTCAATTCATAACAATAGCATTGGACTTTACATGAATCATGTAGACTTCCCACTTTATCAAAATATTCAAATCAAATATCTCCTTGATTTATCTTGAAATGTGTCTCACACACTTTAACACTTGTTTTCCAGAAAACAATCAATTTTCCTCAAATATTACCCAAATTATTCCTACATCATCAACAAAATTATTTAGGCATCAAAATTCCAACAACCGCCATCTTGAAAAAAAAATTTTGCCTGAATGCAAAATTAAATTTCCATTCATTTCACATCAACGTTCATACCCCAATCCCAATCTCGATCGCCATTTTTGTGGTGACCACCTTAGGAGTACCTGGAAGTAAATATAAGATTTATTAGCGTAAGAACTTACCATTTAACAGGATCTATTCAGGTACTCCAAGGACGCCTAATTGCTTAACAAAGTGAAACAACAAATGTCATTAGTGTCAAACTCAATTTATTAACCGTTACATGAACAGACCCAAAATGGTAATGGACGAATTTTGATAGCTAAATTTTGGATTGATGTCGTTTTAGTTCAGTAAAAATATTGGTACTTTTATTGTTTATTCAAATGGTTTGTGCTTAATACATGTGTAAAATAAAAAAAATGTGTCATAATTTTATGATTAATTTTAGATAAACTCTTTACATTCAACAAAAACAGAACAATATGAGATACGATAAGATCACTTGACATTAATTTGTATGGAATCAATTATTTGTTGGTGGACGACATCCGCCAAGATGACGATTCTTAAATTCTTCTGATGTCAAATCAGTGAATTGATTCACGCCTTTTGTCCAAGTAACTTCACCTTGTTCAAATTTTTTATTGTGCTCCTCAATTTCTTTAATGTTCTCAAAATACACTGCTTTTCGTCGAGGTTCCTCATCATCACCATACTTTTTCTCAAATTTTGTCTATTTTTTCCATGAAATTTATCAGTATTTTAAGGAGAATAACAACTAAAAATTAATTCTTACTTTGTATTCCTCCCATTCTTGGTGTTGTTTATCGGTATAAGACATCTTGAGGTAGTTTGAAATTTAAATTTAGTTTTGGCAGAAATTATTCAGAGCTAGATTCTTCAATGATTGAAATTCAAATGAGCTATACAAAGTAATAACAAAAGAAATTCACACATAAACATCATCAGGGATACTCAACTTTTGGATTCAATTTCAAGTTAAACATAAAATTCAATTTTTAAAAGATTTGTGCGTATGCAATCGTTTTTTTTATGAGATTATCAGCAAAAATGAAAGATATACAATTTCTCGAGTTGAAGATCCCTGAGTTTGTTTTTATTTGATACACTAATACATGTAAAATACAAGAAATGCTAAGCATGAGTCATAATATTTCATATTAATCATACGAATTCTTAACAAATACTTTTCTTTGTTTACTTAAAAAAATCTTCAACTTCTTCCAATTCACGTGCACGTGCCTTTTTGTGAGCCCATCGTTGTTCGGCTTTTTTGGGATCCAATGCCCATTTGTCATGCATGAGTCTCTGTCCACATCCCTTGATCTCCTTTTTCTGAGTACTATTATTTCCTTTCAATTTGCTCATATTCGATCCCAGTCCATCTGGTCGTGCATGTTTCTTATCTGCCAAACAAACTTTACCTCCCTCAGGAAATGGTGGCTCACTAAAATACTTCTTCAAACATCCCGAATGATAAATGTGACCACAAAATACTCTTTCAACATACAGATCATCATTTTCATCTGTCACAATATCTTCCGGATTTTTCGGTAGACATTTTTTCTTGCATACATGACACAATTCAGAATGGAATTCGTGCGTTGCTTTGATGATAAAACTGAATGCTTTTTCCAAACTGGGACGCACTGTAAATGAAGGTGCATCTTTCACCTGTCTCAGTGGTGGTTCAATACATCGTCTAACGATTTCCTTGGCTTGTCCATTTAAGTATCGTGTAAGCATATCAGGGAAATTACTTTCAAATGACGTCCATTCTGGGCGCGAGTGTGGATAATCTGATGGTATGAAGGCATCAAGTTTGAAGTAATATTTTTCGGCACGTGCGTTAAGTCCAACACAGGTTTTCTTCTGTTTTAGCTTGATTTCGGATTGAGTTCCAACACACAACTGCTTTAGGGCAACGACTTCATCGTAACAAATACACAATGGATTCTCGTTCAAAGTTTTTGATAGAAATTTCAGTAAGGGAAGAATTTGTGGTTTTCCTATGAGATTTCCTTTACAATGATCTTCAAGTGTTTTTGTCAAGTTCTCCAATATTTTATCATTTAATGTTTTGCTTTTCAATTCAATCAAGAGCGATTGACTCGGATAATCTTCTTTAGGGTAACGCAAGCATATTGTTAATCGTCTACTTGCAGTTTGAGCAATATCGACACGAATCTGAAACGAAAAATTTCATTCAATTATGATTAGATATGATTTGAAATTAATCTCACAATTGATTCTTCACAACTTATTAACGTTGACTGCTCAATTACATTCTCACAGAGCTTCCTCACTTCTTTCAACTCGAATTCAATTAAACTCATGCAATATAATTAAAAGGAACTAATTCAATGAAATTCTTTGATGAATTGGAGAAATAATTTACGATTTTAAAGTAAATTTAAATTTCAGCTCGACACATGAAATTTATGAATGAAAATTTCAATCAATGGAAAAGTACTGGGATTTTGACAGATCAGCTGTTAACTGTCAAAAGTTTACATTTCAGAATTGGATTTGTGAAAACAGGCAAGCGTAAACAATCGTCTTTTGTTATTTCGCATCCTATGCATTTTTTTGCAGCAGCATCATTTTACATTAAACAACAGAAGTCTAAAGTAAAAATTTCTTATTATTAAAATTTTCTTATTGTTCACATTTAATTTGTTTACATCAAGTATGTTATCTGATATTGAATGAATTGTAAGAAGCGTATTATAAATTTTTCTTTATTTTGTAATAAGGTCACAAGAAATGGCGGAAAAGTTGTTAACTTGTCCATACAATCCAGCACACCAAATTTTACCTGCCAGGATGATAACACATCTCACAAAATGTGCAAAACAATATCCGGATATCAAACTTGAAATGTGCATCTTCAATGCCAATCATAGGGTCAAAAAGGAGGAAATGCAGGTAATTTTGAAATTTCTCATAATTTCATAACATTTATTAATGCTCTTACATTTACAGGCACATAAAGCAACATGTCCCGACAGAATCAGATTCGAGCAAGAGATGAATCCAATTGATGTGGGACGATCTGTTGACGATGATGACATTCCAATGCCAAGAATGAATAAAATTCATGATGATGATGAAGAGGATTGGGAAAGTGATATTGGCACTAAACCATCGTTTGGTGTTCGTAATTGAATCTCATAATTTTTAAGTCAGATTATTGTTAATTTGTGCCTTGATATTCAGATTTTATTTTAAATTTTATGAAATTAAATGAAAAAAATTGATGAAATGATATTTTTGTGTTGTTTTTTTTTCACTAGCTATTTTATTCAATCAATCATTCAACTGGATAAATTCATTACAGTAAGTGCAAACACAAAAATAGAATAAAATACTACAAAAAATATAACTACCTTAATATATGAAATTATAAAAATAATCTTAAATATTAAAAACTAAAATCTAAAACATAAATCAAACTTAATTTGTAGTGCTTGTTGTATCCAATTATATTATAAATTAACGTCTATTCTATGGGAATTTTTAATATCTTAGTCGTGTAAAATACAATTATTTTATTTTTTTGTTTTTTTAGTTGCCTTAGCTGAGCTTGGAGTGCTGTCAGCCTTTCTTTTTTGTGTACTTGTTCGTGGCACTGCACCTGAACTCTGTTTTTTCTTCTTTTCCTGGCGTTCCTTTTCTTCCAACTCCTGATTTTCACGTTCAATTAATGTGATGAGTGTGTTGCACCTTCGTTGCAATTCCATAGATGTACGTGATTTTATGAACCAGTCGAAACGGAATTGGGGAGCAGCTCGAACAGCGGCACGTAATTCTTCGTAAACATTCTCTTTGTCAAAACCGAGTTTGTGTAACATACAAACGAGGAATCGGTCTTCTTCTTCAATATAATTCTTACCCTTATTGTTGCCATATGAGATTCTGAGTTGATGGAATGGAGCACGATAGCGACCGATCTGAAAATGAAGGAATAAAAATTTTTAATGACTTTTTTGAATGAAATTTTTTATGAAATTTTACCTTCGCATCCAATGCCTTTCGAATTGATTGTCGTCTCTGAATTTTAGCTTCACCTCGTTCAATTTGAGCCATAATACGTTCAATGTCTTGCAGCTCATGACATCGATCCCAGAAAACGCTGCTATATTCAATAACTTCTTCTGGTGTTTTGCCTTCAACGTCTTTAGCAATATTTTCAATGTCATCACGTCCATATTTTTCATTTGCTTTGATAAATTGATTAAAATCACGCTTTGTCCAGGTTGTGAATCCTTGAGTTAAGAGTGACTCCTTTTCAGTGATTTCTTCTTCAGTTAATGGCTCTGAATCGTCAATTTTTCGCTGTTCTTCGCGTTGGACTTTAGCTGCCTCTGATCCCAAATCAGGATTTTTTGGAACCTGGAATAAATTTTAAATGAAAAAAAAAAAACTCATTTTTAAATGAAAAAGTTTAAATTTACCTTGTATCCAACAGTTTTACGATAAAAGTAGATTTCTTGATCCAATAGTTCGAATAAGCGAGGAGGGAAAAATTGGAAGTCCTGGACGATTGGTTGTTTTGGAGGACGTGGTGCTTTTGGAGCTTTAGGTTCAGCAACTCGAAGTGCTTCTTTGAAATATGCATCAACAGCATAATTCGCTTTACGTTCACGTTTTGGTGGTTCAATCCAATTGCCTAAAGCATTCAATTTTTGTTTTTCACGATAATCTTCACCCTCAAACTTGTACAATGAACGATCTTCTGTGTCAAGTGTAAATTGTCTCAATGAACTTTCACCAAGTTCTTCCAACTTTTTATTTTGTTCTTCGGTTTTCTGTTCACATTTGTTCAAAATCTCGTCAATATCTTCATCTGTAATTTCACTGTCTTTGCTGGCAAAGATGTGATTAGCTCCAAATCGAATGATATTCAACATTTCGTCCTTTTGCAATGTATTTGATTTGTTATCAACTAAACGTCCTTGTTGAATAACCAATTTATCTAAACGGAGTTTCACTTCAGCACGTTCAATAATTTTCTCTTCAACAGTATTTTCTGTGATGAATCTGAACACACGTACTTGTTTCTTTTGTCCAATACGATGAGCACGATCCATAGCTTGCAAATCCATTTGTGGATTCCAATCCGAGTCAAATAACAAAACGATATCAGCTGTTGCTAAATTGATACCCAATCCACCGGCACGTGTGGACAACATGAAAATAAATTTCTGGCTATCAGGTGCATTGTAATCATCAATCATGCGAGTACGATCCTCGTGAGCAGTACTTCCATCTAAACGACAATATTGATATTGACGCCACACACAATAATCTTCGAGGATATCAAGCATACGTGTCATTTGTGAGAAAATCAATACACGTGATCCTTGTGCTTGTAATTTAGGCAGCAATTTATCAAGAATTACCATTTTACCACAATTTTCGACAAGATGGTAATCTGTTGTGTATGGTGGTCCTGGTTCAGCTCCATCGAACAAATATGGGTGATTACAGCACTTTCGTAGTTGCATCAAAATATTTTGTAAACGCATTTTCTCAACTTTACCAGCACCGTTAACAATATCAATGTCTTTCAATAAAATTTTCGTATACCATTCACGTTGCATTTTTGATAAGCCAACGAAAACTTTGACTTCTTTTTTGGGCAAGAGACGTTTTTCTACCTCCGACTTTAAGCGACGCAACAAAAATGGTTTAAGTACAGCATGAAGACGTTCCACTAAACTGTTGTCCCCGAGACATTGATTTGTGTTGAACCAGGCATCAAAATCCTCTGAACTGTTAAATACATCAGGGAGCAAGAAATTCAAAAGCGCCCATAATTCGTGTAAATTATTTTGCAATGGAGTACCAGTCAAAAGTAAACGATTTGCCGTTTTAAATTCCCTCAAAATTTCAGATAACTTTGATTTTTCATTTTTAATTCGATGTGCTTCATCAATCACCATATAACGCCAATTGAATTTCTTGAATACAGCTTTTTCCTTAATACACATTTCATATGACGTGACACAAACATCCCATTCACCGGGCATTAAAACATCTCGAATGAATGCGTTACGAGTATCTTGATCACCGATTAGACAAACTGCTCTCAATGAAGGACACCATCGTTTAAATTCATTGAGCCAATTTTGTAGTGTTGATTTGGGTACAATTACGATATGTGGTCCGGGATTATTACGAAAATGTTTTAAGTAACCAAGTAATGAAATTGTTTGCAGTGTTTTACCCAAACCCATTTCATCAGCCAAAATTCCATTAATACCATTTTCATACAAGGAAATCATCCAATTCAAACCACGAATCTGATAATCACGCATTTCACCGAATTCAATGTAATGTGGTGATGCATCAAAGTGAATGACTTGTTTAAGTTTGGCATTTGTTTCGGCAAGTAATTCTTCATCTTCTTCTTGTTCTGTTTTACGATGACGATGATCAGCTGGATCTTCAGCAGCACTTGAACTTCCTGCTGCTGCTTTACGACCGGGTTTGGGTTTTACTTTAAGTGGTGATTTTGGACCAGGTCCAACAGGTGATACGAAATGTGAGAAAATTGCTGTTTGTTTGAGCAAGAAATCAAACCGCTTACTGCGATCTGTCTCGATTTTTGCATCAAAATCCGAGTTATCTTTATTATTTGATGATGTGCCATCGGTTGATGATGCTCTCTGTAAAAAGAAAATATTTGTTTGTATGAGGATGTCCCTTTAAATTTATACGTCACACAAAACATATGATCAAAATGCATTTAAAAAGCCGGTTCTTGTATCTATAGAAAATTGAGGTATGTAATTAATTCAATAAATCATTACAAAATTATAATCCGATTACAGAAAAACTTGAAAATGATTCAAAACTACAATTTAAGACATTAAAAACATAAAATTTAGTAAAAAATCGGGCAAATATTAATACCATAAATTTTCTATAGATACACGGACTTGTCAAATTTTCCCTCCCTCGACACTCACACCATTACACAATTTTTACAATGGATTTTTTTTTTCAAACACAGCGTCGCTAATAGTTTTTAGCTTATTTTCCTAAAACTAACACATTTTCTTACCGAATTATCATTTGTATCCATTGGGGTTTCAGTCTCCTCAACAGTTGCCATATTTTTGTGAATTAATTTTACCTTAAAATCACACAAATTAATTTAAAAGCTTGACGAGATATTTTCGTGTTGAGTTTGATTCACGTTAATGTCAAGAATGTTTGACAGCTGTTTGTTGTGACATTAATGGAGAGATTTGATAATCTTTGTTTATTTCAATGAAGACGTGCTTTTGATAAATTTAATTGATTCAATTTAATAAAATAATAAATTTTATTATGACTTTAATTAATAATATTCAATTTGTTCGAAATAAAAGAAAAGTCACCGAAGAAAAACTAATTTCATGTATTTTTATGGCAAATGCCCTCTATAATGAAAATATTTAACTAGATTTCATTTGAAATACAAGTCAGTTAAATTTTTTGAAATTTATTTTTATTTTATTCATAAATTTAAAGCTAATTTTATTAAGAGTAAAGTTTTTCCATTTGTAAGTTGATCCAATTCACGTAAAAATTCAGATTCACGAAAGCAAATGAGGATTTCCGTTCAAAGCTCTGCAGGGAGTTTGTGCTTTCAAGCCAATGTCGTGTTAGAAGTCCTTCAATGAAATAGTTTTTCTCTCTTTCAGCATTTTTTGTTATTTTCTCTGTTGTACAAATCAATGGAAGCGCACCTAAGAAATTTTCGGTTCTTGTTGAAATTTCATCATCATCATCAGCGATTCCACAAATACTACCATCATTTAAGTAAAGCTTTTGTTGATCAGCAATCTGAATTATTTTTTCACATTCCATTGAATTGTAGATGCTCATGAAAATTTTTCTTCCATTTCGCGTGATATTTTTATTGTTGTAAATTAAATCATTTGCATCAGTGATATGGGCAGGAACTGTAACATAGCAATTCTGTTTATTGTAATCAATTATTTGAATGTTCTGTTTCGGTAAGCACATGAAACTGTCACTTTGGATTGACCTCACTTCCTTATCCATGACTAAAAGGGCCTAATTGGAAAAAATCTCATAAAAAATCAAATGAATTGGAAATTCCATCAAATCTCAACTTACAACATCGTACGTATGTTGACCTTCGTCCGGTTTAAAAAGACTGTGTATCATCTTCCTAATAAATTTCCCATTCTCGTATTTACTTGTCTTATCATGATGATCAATTTTCACTACAAGTTCCCTCAATGAAATGCTATAAAAAAAATAATTTTGAGTAAATAACCAGGCAACTCCATCAAAATGTAAATTTCTTACTCATAGACACATCGAGCTGTAGTTAAAATTACTTTATTTGTAAGAAAAACTCCAGTACACAATGGGTCAGATCCTCTTCGATGCATGATATAAGGGGTCGGGACCTTAATTAAGACATGAAATTAAGTTTATACAGATTTAAATGAAATTTATCTTACTGCATCACTTTGACCACACACACTCGACATTTTTCGCCATGAAACACGTCTCTTATTATTTTCATTATTATTGGCATTAAAATAATTTTTGTTATTCTCACGATGTCCCAAATATAAAATCGCATTATTATTTGGTCTGAACATTGCATTTGATATGGATCTCTTGAACTTTGTGCAACAGAAATCCTTACAACTTGTGAATAAATTCCTGTAACGAAAGAATTTTTATTATTTAAGAAGAAATAAATCTAGATTAAGAGTCATTATAACAAACTCATAAATTTCAATGCATCAACAATGTACCCAAAGATAATATACAAAAGGTACAATGTAAAAGAAGAAAATGGGAAGATCACTAGAATGAAAGAAGAACCTGTTGTTTGCATGACTACGAACAATAATATAAGAAAAAAAATGTAAGGTGATTGTAAAATTTTATGACATCACTAATCACTGTCTCTTCTTTAGACTTAAATGGTGTTTAAAATTACATTTGTTATTATTATTATTATAATGAATACAAATATTATTGAATTAATGGTGCTCGGTGGCAATTTAAAGATCATTGAACATATTGAATTTAATGTTTATTTATTATTATTATTGATCTTATTATAAAAAAATAAAATATTTTATACTTAAGTAACGTAATTGCCTTTAGGGTATTAAATGTAATGTAATTTTAAGGGAACTTCTAATTTCTTTTACAAAAATCAAATAAAAATAGGGTACGATACCAATTAAAAGCAAAAAAAAAAAATGATCTATGTCGAAATTTCTCAAATCCACGTGGAAATTTTCACTGTGCTGAAGTTTGCCACGAGTTTGACTACGCTTCCACGAGTTTTAAACGCTTACTCAAACTCGTGGAAGAACTCATTTACATGACTCAAACTCGTGGAGGCACTCATTCTAACTCGTGGAAAATAATATTCGAGCGATTTCAACTCGTGGAAATTAATATTCGAGAGATTTCAACTCGTGGAAATGAATATTTGATTGCGTTAAACTCGTGGAAATAAATTTTTGATTACTTTCAACTCGTGGATAGTAAAATTTGAGCGATTTCAACTCGTGGAAATTAATATTCGAGTTATTTCAACTCGTGGAAATTAATATTCGAGTTATTTCAACTCGTGGAAATGAATATTTGATTGCGTTAAACTCGTGGAAATAAATTTTTGAAAATGGAAAATAATATTCGAGCGATTTCAACTCGTGGAATTAAATTAAAAATTAAGTTGAAATCGCTCGAATTTTACTATCCACGAGTTGAAAGTAATCAAAACTTTAATTCCACGAGTTTAACGCAATCAAATATTCATTTCCACGAGTTGAAATAACTCGAATATTAATTTCCACGAGTTGAAATCGCTCAAATTTTACTATCCACGAGTTGAAAGTAATCAAAAATTTATTTCCACGAGTTTAACGCAATCAAATATTCATTTCCACGAGTTTAACGCAATCAAATATTCATTTCCACGAGATGAAATAACTCGAATTTTACTATCCACGAGTTGAAAGTAATCAAAACTTTAATTCCACGAGTTTAACGCAATCAAATATTCATTTCCACGAGTTGAAATCTCTCGAATATTAATTTCCACGAGTTGAAATCGCTCGAATATTATTTTCCACGAGTTAGAATGAGTGCCTCCACGAGTTTGAGTCATGTAAATGAGTTCTTCCACGAGTTTGAGTAAGCGTTTAAAACTCGTGGAAGCGTAGTCAAACTCGTGGCAAACTTCAGCACAGTGAAATTTTCTTAAAACATTCTTATTTATTTAGACATTCCGCCCTAATTTCAAAAAATGTAGAACGTGTTCGTGAAACATATACACGAGCGCATTTATAATGATAGAATTCGACATTTAGGGAAAATTTGGTCAATTATGAAAATTCCCTCCATTTTGAAAATTTCGGCACTCCGTAATATTTTTTGTGATATATTTTCTCATTATTGACGTTTTTTACGTGATTTGCGACTTTTTTCCATGTTTGACGACTTTTTTCCGTGACTGACGACTTTTTAATGATTGGCAACTTTTTCGTGATTGACAACTTTTTCCATGATTGGAAATTTTTTTCGTGATTGACGACTTTTTCCATGATTGACGACTTTTTTAATGATTGGCATCTCTTTTCGTTATTGGCGACTTTCGAAATTGACGATTTTTTTCGTGATTAACGATTTTTCTCATTATAGACGTTTTATGCGTGATTGGCAACTTTTTTCGTGATTGACGACTTTTATTCGTGATTGACGATTATTTTTGTGATTGACGACTTTGTTTGTGAAAAACGATTTTTTTCGTTATTGATGATTTTTTTCGTGATTGACGACTTTTTTCGTGATTGGCAGCGGTTTTCGTAATTTTCAACTTTTTTCGTCAATGGTTATTCTCGTCATTGTCAAGGCAACTTTGATTCAGGCGGACATGACCGCGCACAATAATCGCTTTTTTTGCAATTCAACAGAAATGCACAAAAAATTTATCATAAGACTTTGATTCTGATTCCCTTTTCTTCTTTATCTTCGTACATTTTTTTGTCTGTTTCATTATGTGAAGAGAAGCTGATATCCCATAAAGATAATAAATAATAAGGCACGATACAACCTTAATAATCGTATATTATTAATAATTCCATCTTAATTTTCAATATATCACTACATTGACTCTACTTCGATTAAATGTCGTTACCTACATCAATGCAAAAAAAAGTAAATGCACAAGCAATTGTCATCATAATAAAACAAAAATCAATTTTAAAACAATTATCAACAATTTTTCAAACATATCTGTTAATTTAATAGAAAAATTTCAGGAATTGATCTGATCGACAGCTCAAAGAAGTTCCATTTGAAAAGAATTGAAATGTAAGATGAGAGATTCTCACAGTTAAATTCCATTGATCACGACAAGTCATTCACTTTTTAACTGAATTGATTAAAATATTTACTGATGACAGTGTATCGAAGATTAATTAATGTAAAAGAAGGAACAAAAGTAAACAATGACTCATAATCTTCATTTATATTATCATAAAAATTGAATTTTATATCTTAAAACGGCGCAATATGAGATGTTTTTTTTTGCCTCATCGGTGTGTTTCCAGACAAATATTCAAACATTCATATAAACGAGTTTACATTTTTTTTTCAAATAAAATTCCATTATAATCCTTTTTTTTAATTTTAACAATTATTCATCATCAATAATTGATATTCACTTACATGGATCGCATTGTGATGCTTATCTAATTATACACACATTGAAAAATTTAAATACTTACCGTCGATTATTATTGTTATTATTATTATTGTTGTAATTTGTATTTATTTCATTACTGCTCGAAACAATAGACGTCGAATCTTTGCACAGATAATTTTTACAAGGACAATTTTTTGTGTTCACATAGAGAGATGATGATCCTGAGTCGCATGACAAGTCAACGGAAGGCTGTTTCATGCACGTTTTTATCAAAAAGAAAAAAAATTAAAATGAAATAAAATTAGTTACATCACTCAAAAATAATCCTTCGTCAAATTTAAAAAACATACCACATCATTCATATGTTTGAACAATTCACCTAATAACAATAAGCGTAATTTAGTCATCTTCACTTTATTATAATCCAATTTTTCATTGAAATCAACCGTTTCATTCATATCTGGCACTGATCCGTAATTATGTTGCACGACAGGCACCGGTTCACTCGTTACATGACAAATTATGATAAATAATTGTAGCACGAGCCACATGATAACAGTTTTGTTCATTTTTTTTGCTCCTGTTTCTTACTTTTTAATTGAATTGTTAAGAAAAAATGATGATGATTAAATTAAATTAAAAAAAAAAATTAAAAAGACATTGATTGATGCAATTTATGTTATGTGTGAAATTCTTTTGCGAGGAAAACTTAATTGGAATCGCGTGTCTCCCGCACCACCTTTGACGACTGTCGTTTTCAAACTGTTGCTAAATCTTTATGAAACTTCTTTAGTTACTTCTGTTGTTTTGCTGTTGTTCTGACTTGAAAATAAAAAAATAAAAATAATAATAAAATAAAATAAAAAAAGCATTTTAAAAGTGATGATGATCACCATTCAATGTGTGTGTGTGTGCTTGTGTGTGTATGAACGCATATAGAATTGTACATAACACGCGTGAATATTTTTATTCAGTACTTCATTGAATTGAAATTGTATGTTGAGAATTGTATGTTAGGAATAAGTAACATGAATATGATGAAGAAGAGTACAATCACTACTTATAATATGAAGATTGACTGGTCAACAATCTATATCCACTTAAAATGTACAGAGTTTGATAAAGTAACAGATTCTTTTTGTTTTTCTTTTTTGTAATCGACATTTTGCGTTAAAATACGCTTCTGGAACCATTTTGGCGGTGACTTTACAGGATATCAAACAAGTCAGAGACGATTTCTTACTCAAATGACTTGCATCTTAGGTTAGAGAAAGGGGCGGATTGAAAATTATTAACGGCCCTGGCATTCTGTATGATTTTCTTTTAAATTTACGCTTAACTTAACTTTTACAAGACGATCGAAGGCGGCCTTTCTAGCATTTGCCTATTGCACGTATGGCCAATCCACCTCTAACTTAGAGTCAAGCTCTCTCAAATGCATGAAAATACGCTTAAATACCATCCTTCATTCTTTACCGTCTCTCTGAATCGTTACCTATTTGTTGAGTACTCTTTGTGCTACTATTACTTTTAATTTTATCTTCAATTATTCTGGTATGCTGTCTCTTTTTCAATCCAATCTCTGCTTTTACCAAGATTTACATTTTCCAATTCAGTCCCATCCTCACCATTTTATTTGTTACATTGGCCTATAATAGCATCAAATCATGTTTCCACTCATTTCATACATACATCAACATAAATGGCAAAAAAAAGTTAAATAAAAAAAGTAATCTTGCATTAGTAGGTAAGAACCGGTCAATTATGACCAAGTCATGTTGTACGAATTTATTTTACAGAGTACAGAGTTATTTTGAAGAGTACACTAAAAAAAAATTGAAATAAAAGAATTTGTAACTGTTGCTTATCCAAAATAATAATATGGGATCATTCAAGTAAAAAAAAAATAAGAAAAATGTAATTCAACATTCATAGTAACATAGCACACATCTACACACACACACACAGGTAAAAAGAAAAGATAAATTATAATGCGGTCAATGAATAATCTGTGTGAATTCATAAACCGGCAAATTACATGCCAGAGGAAGCAACATGTCAATTTTGATTTTCAAGTACACACGTTTTCATTAAACAGGTGTGTGTATGATAAACATAATGATACAACTAAAAATATTATTATAATACAAGAAGAAGACATTAATAAAAGAATGTGCAAAAAAAAATTGAACTGAAATTAAATAAATCATCAATTGATTGATTGGGAAAGACAAAAAAAAATTAAATTATATGTGTGTGACTTCTGTAAAATTTAATGAGAGGTGATGTTAAACAAGAAATTTAATGAACGAAATTAATTTGGGTGAACTGTTACTCGTGTATAAATTTTTTTTTGAATGGGGAGAGGCATTTCATTTCAAAGCGTCAATAAAATTGAACGGAAAATTTAACGGCAAATTCGAATTTTCAAAAAAAAATTGTGACTCGGATAATGTCGGTGATGGTCTTTGGTCATTTTCAAGGTCACAGTGAGTGCACTTCAATTGAATTCGGGTGATTCACCTTAAAATTTCTTTTTGGCAGGGAACGGACATTAAAATTGAGCCCAAAAGCGCATTTTCATAAGAAATCATTGCAAAATTCAGATAAAAACAACATGAAATTTACTGTTTAAATATTTATTTATTATGTTTCTTCCTTTACATTATTCTTTCTTTTTTATTTTAATATTAAAAATAATTAAGCGTTCATCACCTTTAAAATAGTTTTCTATAGTTTTTATTCATAAATAATTCTAATGACTGTTATCTCAATAAATCAAAAAGAAAAATATTTTAATTCACAATAAATTGAATGTATGAATGAAAAAAATAATAAAATAATACAAGTATACAAAAATAAATAAGAAAATACTTTATTTATGAGTAAATAGAGACCCGTCTATTTTTCTTTAATATTTTTTTCATTTTCATGAGAAACTGTAATAAAAAAAATAAAAATCTGAGCAAAAACTAAAGGTCAAAACCCTTCAACACTCCAAAAATTGTGTGATTCAAAAAACTTCCTGTGTATGTGTTGCAATTATTCTTATTATATTATTACTTTTATGATTCAAGCATTTAATATTATTTAATTATATTTATTTTTAATTTGAGTTAATGCATTTTTTTTCAATAAATGTATTTTAATGAAGAAGCTAAGATGTCTAAAAGGTATACAAAGTCTAAAATCATCATTAAATTTAAATTTAAGGTTGATCCCTTTGATACAGGGAAGGATTGTTTTACGTTTTCAGGTAAATATTATTTCAATACATATTTTTATTCATCTATTTCTACTCGGTTATATGCGTTAAATTTCAAATATTTTTGATCAAATTCATATGGCACCAAAAATGAATCTTCAGGACGGGATTTTACTTGTATATTCATTTAAAATTCGACTTCTTACTTTGATGAGATGAGAATGTGAATGAATTGAAATGAAAAAAAAATAAATAAATAATATTTATAATTTATATTTTATGTAAGCCTACTAATTAATATAAGTTAACTGATTGTTATGGTAAGTAAAATTTTTATATAAATTTTAAATTTAATTAAAAACATAAAAGAGTACTTGCACGTTAACATTTCGTTTAAATTTCAATAATAAGGAATGAAAGTCTTAATTTAGTTAACAGAAAAAAAATTTTACAACAACAAAATTTAGAAATTTTTACATAAGAGAACATTTATCCTTGGGATTAATGTCAATATGTTCGAGATTGCTTTGAATCTCTTCGTCATCGGCGATTCTGTTGAAAAGAAAATAATTGAAATGAAATTCGATTACAATTAAAAGGTTTTTTTTAAAGGAAGACTTACGCTTGTTCTTGAGTATCATAATTTTGAACGAGCTCATTACGCTTATCAACAATTTTAAGCAGTTCTGCAAGCAAAAGCGCTTCTCGTTCCCTTTGCTCTTCAGTTTTGCGCCACTCCTCGACTGAAGAAGCAGCCCTCAATTCAAGTGTTAACATTTGGAATTTGCGTTCCAAGTCGTTTTCTTGTTCTCTGTGAAAAAATTTAAAAATTTAAATTAAATTTGAATTAAAATTCAAGAGAGAGCATGAAAAACTTACAAAATATTTAATTGCATCTGCCTTCGTAGCAGTGCATTCTTTTTATTGACTAGAGTAAACCATTGTGCCATTAATTTATCTTCATTTTCTTTTTGTTCAGCTAATTTTTTCAATGAAATTGAATCATCATTAAATGTGTTAAATTTAAAAGAAAAATATTCATACCAGCATTTGCTCCATCCATGACTAGTCTGAGTTTCTTTTCGAGAGCTCGTGCCTGACTATCGATTTCTTCTTGTTCTCTTTCGAGCATGTCTAATTCTTTTTGGTAATAATCACCTTTTTCAAGCTATTAATTTAAAAGTTTAGATTAGTTGAAATGAAATTTATATGAATTTTAACATGAAAACATCGATTTTAGGAAATATTACCTTAGTTTCACTCCTCGGCGATAACTTATCAAGCATAGCATTAAATGACTGAAGCGAAACACTTTCTAATTTACCTCCAAATGTACTACTTGTCAGTCCTGAACTCATTTTACTCGGACTATTTTTATTCACATCTTCACTCATGATAATTCGATTGCTACTTGATATTCGTTTACTGGGTGAATCGTTATTAATATTATTACTATTACTACAATTACTATGATCTATGACTTTGCCATTATTTTCGCAAAATTCTGTAAGGTTATTTATTGGTGAAATGGTTTTTTCTGGTGACATTGAACCTGGTAATCGTTTACTGAGACTTTGTTTGGTTGGTGATGATAAGTCAAGCGTTAATGATTTCTTACGGGTTTCGGCAATTAATGCACGTGCTTCTTGTCGCAAACGTTCTTGACGTTCAGCCTAATGATTGTAACATGAATGGAATAATGAATGATTATTATTTTAGCACATATGTGAATGAATTTACAAGGGTAAAGCAATATCTCACAATATTTACAAGAAAAAAAAATTCCACAAAAGAAAATGACATTACCTCAAATGGATCCTGCTCCTGTATTTCAATGGAGGGTGATTTTAATTTGCCAATGATTGCTTTAGCTTTCTCACTCAACTCTGTATGACGTTTTAGTATGTTCTGAAATCCATTTAGTGTTTTTTTTTTTAATTTAAATAAGCATAAATTCACTCCAAAGCATTCAGATCAAATTTCATTTGATATAAAATTAATTTAAAGCTACTTACATTACTGCTGAAGGAAAATCCTGGCGAAGAACTTGGTGGTTTTTGATTATCATCATTATTTTCATCGTTATTTTCGTGACTTGGTGATTGCTTACTTATTGTAATTGGTGTACTGCTAATTTTTTGTTGTTTATTTATTTTTGGTATCATATCTTCACTATTTTCCTCGCTGCTACTCGATTTAAATCCATCGTCGCGTATTGGTGACCGTCTCAGAGGATCCTTAGCCGGTGATATTCCTGGACGTTTGATTGGATGATGGAAAAATAAGTTCTTTGTATCAGTTTCCGGTGACAAGTCATTGGGCATTTCCTCATCAAAACTATTTCGATGAATTAAATGCTTGAAATCTTTCATATTCAATAACGCAGCTGCATTGCTATCAGTCCGATAATTTCCGATAACGTAACTTGTGTCATCTGATTTTCCAGTTCCTAATCTTTCAATTTCCAACTCATTTCCTGTGAAATATGCACGAAGTTGATGTAAATATGTCATAACAGCAAGTTTATCGGGTACAGCTAACACATTCATATCACGTGGCTCAATGACTTTTGGTATTCCAAGACTTTCGGCAACATCAAACGCTTTACGACAATTACCCATCACATCATGTGGATCCAATGATGACATGTCACTATTAATGAAAATAAATTTATATGATAAATGGAAATTAATTTGAATATGAAAGAAAATTTACATTAATTCCGGTTGATAATGATGAATTACCGCACAAAATGCCATTCCATTTCGCCAACTTGTCGTCAAATTTGTCACCTTAACACCTGCATAATCTTTTGTCACCTCCTTACACCACTCTAACAAATCTTGACCAGGTGTCGTTTTGTCGGAACTCGTCTTCTTCACCGTTAATGTTGGTTTTGGATGTACAAATGTGTGTACATCTGAATTTTGATCGTAATTCTTCTTTAAATCTAGTGGTGGCAATTCAACTTTTGCCTTATCAGTAACAGAAATTTCTTGTTCTTTTTCTTTTAACTTTTGTTCTTCCTCCAATTTGTGTGTTTGTTCTTCCACGGCTTTGACTAAATTTTGAATGTCTTTCAAGGGTTCAGTGATTGAGTCAGATTTATCTTCAGTCAAATCAATATCAAGTTCATCAATGAATGCCAATTTCACTTCAGGATCTTTTTTTGTCTCATCAATCTTTAGAATTGAATCTGATTCAGGTTCTTTTGATTTAATTACATTTTGTTCAAATGTTGATTTTGATTTTTTTTCCATGTCCCATATATTATTTGGTTTGGGTTCGTTTGCGGCAGCATTGAAATTTTTATTGTCATCTATATCGTTATAAAGGTGATTTTCGATTACTGGCGTATGGTCATCGTGCGTTAGTGAAGGTACTGTGGATTAAATTTAAAAAGAAAATTAGAAAAAAAAAATCTAAACATTTTTTAATTGAAATTTACCACTCATTGGAGTTGGCAGCTCTGAGCTCATTAAGCTCGATGTCCATTGTTCTAGTTGTTGCGTCATATCTAAAATTTCTTCAGATAATTCTTCGGATATCTCTAAATCTTCAATGTCTTCCAATTCATCAAGAGGTGCAATATCTGAATTGTTATTCATTGACATCATTGATGCAATGCTCATCATATCTTCGTCACTTTGAAATTCAATTGAAATTAAAATGAAGAATAAAAATTATTTAGACCAAGAAAAAAATTTAAGGAAAAATTCTTACGTTGCCTTGCCTTCCCTTAAAAATACACAACTCAATGTAAGTTGTAAATCAGCTGATGTAATTTTTTTGGATATAGGTCGAAGGTTCAAGGAGAACGTTTGTTGTGTAGATTCTATGCTAGCATATTTCCTCATATTGATTGTATGTGAAGCGAGAATTCGTTTTTTACCCAATGCCGAAACCTATTATAAGAAAATACAGAACAAAAGAAAGTTACAAAAAAACTTATCAGTGATTCAATTTTGTTATTGTTATTATTATTAAATTTAATAATTATCGAGATAACAACAACCACATAAAATTAAAATTAATCTACAATCAAACTCACATCCTCTATAGCAAATGTCCAATCCTTATCTTCCAATTCCCTGGTACGCGGATCTCTGAACAAAGTTACTGTGATTGTGTGATTATCTGGTACCGGCCAGACCATATTTGCAGAGAGAGGTTCCGTTAAATCGGGTTCCCATGTTAAAGGTGTCGAAATAACTCTCCGTGATCTTCGTGTCCATACAACATATAAATTTGTTGGTCGCCTAAATTAATTCATAAAATTAAAATTCACATTGAATCATGTCTGTTAAGGTGAATTTACCATTTTGATGTTGTTTCAACTTTTAATTCGTGAAATGAAGCAGTGAATTGAAATTTTGCAGCTCGTTTATTTACTCGCTGAAATCTCCTCCAAACACTTGCCATAATTCTTATCTAAAGATAATCTGTGCCCTCCTACTTAATATTCAATTGAATTGTGAGTGATGTCAGTAAAATATTCTGGTTCATACAAAAATTCTTATTATTCTTATAACACATCAATTTTATTCGAAGCAGAAATTCTTGTTGACCTTCGTCGTAAACGAAAAACTTAATTTACGCACTTATTTTAACGAGAATTTTTATTTTAGTATCATATTTATATTGAATTTCAATTAATGTTTTACATTCAACATTGTTTTATCCATTTAATTTCAGTTCTTGAATGGAAATTACATTGAAATGTATTTTTCTTTATATTTTTTCAATTTTATTGTGTTTTTGCTTTTTTTGACAAAATTGTCAAAGTCAAATTACATCCCAGACAGCGATTTTTTGTTGTTTTTGAAATGTCATCTAAAATCGTACTTTCAGCACATTTTTAGATGGCTTTACTTAAACCGTTCTTTCTGTCAAATTTGAAATGTGAAATGGAAAATGGATTCAATTCATATCCAACGTGTGATAAGCAAGCATTTTATCATTTGTGCAGTGCTCCGATAAAATTCAATTAATTAAGTTATAAATTTCAAGTGTTTATACAAATATTTTATACTCATTTATTTTATAAAAGTCAATTATTTTAAAGGTAATAACAGATTCAATTAAAATAAGATAAAATCTATGAAAATCAAACATTTAAATGCAGCAAGATAACAATAAGTGTGTAAACAATTGTTTCAAGGGCAAACTATTTAATTGTGGCATTTAAAATTTAAAGGGCTACAAAAAAAATTAACTGTCATTGAAATTTCACGAGGAAATTGTTAATTTCATTTTTACTTGGATCAAAAATGAGGAATTTCCTTACATTTTCTTGTTTAAATTCAATTTTTTATGATGTAACATTAAAATTTACATACTTGATTTGCATACAGTGATTATCTACACACATCTGTATGTATGTGTGTTTATATGCATTTTTTGTTTATTTACTTAGTGGCACCAATATCTTTCAAACAAATTTTAATAATTGAATTTTAATGTGGTTCAAATGATGATGACCAACAACCGATATGAAAAAAGTACGAATATAAACTAATCGAGAATCGATCTCTTAAAAAAATTTAAATGAAAATAAACATACATCTTGAATGCTTGAATGAGGAATTGTGGGAAATCTTTGCAGGCACTACTGAATTTTGAGAACTGGATTTAGGCCACGCTCAATAAAATCTCGTGAACGAACACGTGTGCTCTGTGTGTGACCTTGAATTAAACAATCTCAGCACAAAAAATTATTTCTAAGAATTAGATTTCTTTTTACATTTCAATTTAATTGAAATGAACACAATGTCTGTTTATTTTGCCTTGCAAATCGCTTATGACTTAAAACATGCTCTAAAAATAAATTGAACAATACAAAGCGAACTTTTTCCTGTTATATACCAAGACCACCATTTATGACACAAACAAATTCATTGATGTCTTACTCAAAAGAATTTTATAAGTTAATAAAAAATCAGTTCTCATCTCTCTTTTTTTTCTCAACAGACAATTGAAGAAAAATTTGTGAAACGTGATCGTGAATGAAATACACGAGCGCATTTCCAAACATCGAATTCATGAAAAAAAATTAAATGATTCAGTGAAAACTATGCTCTAAAATAGTCAACAGTGAATTGTCCAGAAATTTGTGTTCATTAAAATTGACACAGACAGACGGAGGGTCCCTGCCCTCAATGAACATAGTTTTTCAAATTGGGAGAAAATGCGCTAATTTAAGAAGATTCAAATCAATGTGAATTTTAAATGAATCAGAATGTTGATTTGTATACAAAAAAATTGATAAGAACATTCAAGAGAACAGTAAATAATTTTTCAATTTCAATTTATAACGTCATGCCAAACTCTTCAATAAGCAAGTTGCCATGCCTCCTTCGATATTGACTGATTTGTTTATGATTAATGAGAAATTCATTGAAAACGTGATCTTAAATGTATATTTGACCTCTATTTAATTGAAATGACGTCGTGTCTAGAGTGCTTCATTTGAATTTTATATCAATTTTTTTTAAATTCAATAGAATTTGTTCCGAAAATTTTAATTTTTTAAAAATTAAATTTCTTTTTTCTTTTACATTTCATATCCTTTAGAATGGACTTAAAATGAAAAAAAAATCGAATAATCTTCAAGTAAATAACAACAAGAAATTGCATCAGAACTAATAACGTCACTGATAACAGACAAAACAAGAGTTACATGAAAAAAATAAGTCAAAATGATAGTAAAAAGGGGCATATCAGATTTATGTACTTTTAGTTTACTTCGAACTTTAAAACGGATTAGTTGTGAGTCCAATCAAAGAAATTTATTTTATTTGAATTTCAATTCAAACACGTGCAGAGCACAAGAAACTTTTCTTCCTAAAACAAATCTTTGTTCAAAACGTACTTATCACTTAAATTGTAATAACAATAAAAATAAATCGTACTTTAAAATGAAAGACCATCAAATGATATCAATGTACCAAAATGGGCATAGTTTGGAAATGAAACGATGCAATCACTCGTACAGGTAAGTCGAGTGTGGTCTTATAGTGTATGAAATTTCATTTGCTGTGTTTTGTGCTCACTATTAGCTTTGTTTTACTTTTCATTTGTAGATAACTGATATATTTTTTTTGGTTTGAATTTAAATTAATTTTTTTTTCTTTGATATTTTAACAGTAAAATGGCAAAAATAATCGATGGAAAACGCATTGCTCAAGAAATTCGTGGAGAATTGAAGCAAAAGGTGACTGAATGGGTAGCACAAGGACATCGTCCTCCACAATTGACTGCGATTTTGGTTGGTGAAGATACAGCCAGTCAAACGTATGTTCGTAATAAAATGCAAGCAGCTAAAGAAGTTGGAATTGCCAGTCAAACCATAAATCTCCCAACAACGATTACTGAGGATGAGCTTTTAGATAAAATTAATGAATTGAATGACAGTGATTTGGTTGATGGAATTTTAGTTCAACTTCCACTGCCAAATCACATCAATGAACGTCGTATTTGTAATTCTGTGTCATGCGAGAAGGACGTTGATGGATTCAATGAAAAAAATGTTGGTAGATTGTGTCTTGACATGAACACACTTATTCCTTGTACTCCGTTGGGCGTACAAGAGCTAATTAAACGTGAAAATATCGAAACATTCGGAAAGAATGTTGTTGTAGTTGGACGCTCAAAAAATGTTGGTATGCCAATTGCAATGCTCATGCATGCTGATGGACGAAATGATACAAGTGCTATGGATGCGACAGTGACAATCTGTCATCGTTTCACACCACCAGAACAATTGGCTGTGTTTTGTAGATTAGCTGATATTGTTATCACGGCAACTGGAGTTCCGGGTTTGATTAAAGCTGACATGATTAAACCAGGTGCTTGTGTCATTGATGTCGGTATTACTCGTATTACCGATGAACATGGAAAAGCAAAACTTGTAGGTGACGCTGACTTTGACAATGTCAGAAAGGTTGCTGGTCATATTACACCAGTTCCGGTAAATTCAACAATTTTTTAATAAAATAAAAATAATTTTCATATAAAATTTTATTTACATTTTCAGGGTGGTGTTGGACCAATGACCGTTGCAATGTTGATGAAAAACACATTCATTGCAGCAAAAAATCTAGCAGGACATCAACGTCCCGAATCTCCTGTTAGCAACAACAGTAGCAATGTATCATGCTAAAAAAATTCATGAAAAAAACGAAAATATTACAAATAGCCTTAAATACAAAAGAAAAAGTATTCCCTTATACATTTAATGAACATTATTAGCTTATTTTTTAGTTCAATTGAAAAAAATAACTTATTTTTCATCATAATTTAATAGACAAGATAATAGTCAAAATATAAAATGTAGGTCAATGATTAAACTTCCCTTTAATTTCATATTTTTATTTTGAAATAATTTTACTCTCATAAAAACAACAACAAACAAAATTCTTATCATATTTTTTTATTGTTTACTCATTTTAATCTGATAATATTGATTACTCATTTAAAAAAAAAACAATGCATTTTATTAATGATGCATTTTATTCATGCTCTTATCATTCATTTTATATAAAAAAAAATTCCCTATTTCTTTGTGATTTTTTGTGACAATAAAATAAAAATATAAAATTTATAAAATTAAGCTGAATCCATATATTTTGATACAAACATTTAATGTTAAATATTTTTCAAAAAAATAAAATATATTTACTTTAATACAAAATTTTCTTTGAATTTCATTTTAATTTGAATGTTTTTTAAAGAATTTTTTAATTTAGATAAAGGTAAGTAATTTCAAACCCATGAAAGTAAAAACAAAATGCAATTAATGGAGACGCCTGGTTGATTTCAAATTAAATTATCATTTCCTTATCAATTCATTCATCGTTTATTGTATTAGAAAGTATAAAAATATGCTGAACTTGATCTTGAAATTTAACAACAATGTATTTTGCTTGATTATTTTACGTGCCGTCTCGATTTTTATCCCTTATTTGTTATATCGAGCACTTATTTACAGATAATCACTTTTATTGTTCATACTTTGATAGGTATGATAAAAAAAACAGTGATGAATGATGAGTTGAATTGAATCACACAATTACTGAATTCAAATTAAATTGTGTGTCACATCTCTGTTTCATGCATGGGAACGGTTAGCAATGTGTATGTTTTCCGATCGATGACACAAAAATAAATTTGATTGAAGATCAATGTTAAGTATAATAAATAAATAAATACAAAATGCAGAATCTATATTTGTCACATGACATTGATTTACTTTGATTAAATTAAATTAAATTATTATTATTTTTTTTAAATTCTTTTATCAGTCAGTTGAAGACAGTCGCGGTGAAAGAATTAGAAACAAAACTTTTCTTGCTATTAAAAATTTTTAATTAAATATTTTTTTTTGTTCTTTGTATTATTAAAAAAAAAATGGTGAACACAAAGCAACTGTTACAGGAATTAGGGCAATATGCACCTTTTGATAATGCTGAATGGCAAATAAGAGTAAGAGGCTCCACAGATAGTGATAAACGATTAATGACCTTTGTCGATAATTTATGGGGGTTCGAGGTAACTGGAGGTAAAATTTTCAGTTAAATCAGTTAAAAGTGACCGTTAATTTGCAAGAAAAAATTGAATTTCATAAAATCAGGTACAGACCAATTTGAGCCGCTTACAGTAATAGCAGTTAAACGATCAGGCTTAGCAAGAAGAGCGTGAGTCCTGAAAATTTTCATAATGATTATAAATTTAATTTTTGTTTTTCTTTGTTAAGTGGTATTCGGGTTAATGATGTGATAAATAAAATTAACGATATTGATGCAAGTACACTGACATTACGTGACTGTCAGGAAATAATTCAACAGTGTGGGCGCCATTTAAAAATATATGTGGCAGGGTAAGTACACACATGTGTGCGATAACCAAATTCCTTTTTGAAAGTTCAAGAGCTTTGAAAATGAAAAAAAATTATTTACAAACAATGATTTAATTTTAAATTGTCTTCTTTCATTTTGAAAATAAATTAAATAGTGAAGATGATGATGCGAGTGACGATGAAATGACCGCAGATTGCTGGTTTAAGCCTCGTGAGTCCTAAAAAAATCACTTTATCCAAAAATATTTAATTGAAAATATTCAAATTCATTTACTTACAGTGAGCGATGCTGAAAGAGCACTCCTTGATTGGGAAGCACGCCAACGCAGAAATAGAAATGTAAGAAACCTTCCAAATAACCGCATAATATTAATTTCATATCCTTTCACAGCCCGGAAAATGGAATGATGTTTTCCCATGGAATGATCGCAAAAAAGTCGTCTACAGAGAATCAAATTGTCCTCTAGTTCCAAGTCAAGTGGAAGAGAAGATACAAAAAATTCGTGAAATCAAGTTAAATATCAAGAGTGAGGAACGTCAAAGTGTCTCACCGTGTCCACAATCACCTGAACCAAGCACCTCACAAACATCATAAAAACAGAACTAAATGATTCATTCACAGAAAAATTAAAAATAAAACGAATATTTCAAAATTTCCTATTTTTGGCAAGTAATTTTCAATTTAATTGCAATCAAAAATGACATAAAAAAGTGAAATTTTGATGATTAATCATGTAAGGATTTAGTTTTAAATTTAACACGTAGATTTAACTTACTATTTATTTTGTTATATGTAAATATTTAAGTTAGTCATACAGTCGCGACGTTACTAATATAATAATAATAAGAATTAAAATGAAATAAAACAAGAAAATCGAGCTCACATTAAACTTTTTTTTTAATTTAATTTAATTTTATTGAATTTTTTTTGTATGTAATGCTAATGCAATAATTTTCTACAATACTTTTTTTATTGACTATTCACATTGAAATTAAAGGTAAATTGCGTAAAGGTAATAATAATAATTAGTTAGATAAATGATTTAATGTCATATTAGGATGAAATTCAGGTGAGTTTACCATGGGTGTCAGTTTCTTGCGATTGCCTGTTTTTGGACTTAATGATGCTGAAAATTAAAATTTTTGTTAATTACATGTAAATATGTGATGAAATGGAAAAAATTATGCTTACCACCAGGACACGTGGGTAAAAGGATATTTTCAGTGTCAGTTATCGAGAGACGATTCAGTTCATTATGCATGGTTTTCCAGTCAGTCATACGCTTATTATTTAAATGTCCTACTTTTTCATTCGATGAATGCTTTGAATGGGTATTTGATAGCCATGGAGGTGGTTGTAACAATCTCAAATCAGAGTCTTTTGCATTTTCAATGGCATTTGATGTTGAAACTGAATTCCCTCCGAGACTCAAATGGAGGCCACGTTCTCGTCTGGGTAAACTTGACTTGTTACTACTTTGATTATTTGTTGGATGTTTCAAATCAACAATTGGACTATTTTTGTTGTTATTTGAGTTGTTGTTTGCTACTAAGCTTCTACGTGGATTATTGAAATAGTTGAAAAAGGAGTTGTTGGATGAAGGTAAGGCATTTGGCGATAATTGATTTGTAAGAGAAAGCTTTGAATTGTTATTTGGACTCAGATCATCTGACTGCAAGGATTGGTATTTGATGGGAGATGTTGTGTGAAATGCACTTTCTTGTAGTAAGTTGTGAGTAAAGAGACTTGCTTTAGTGAGATTATTCTTTTGGCTCTTTTGTGCAGATAATATGCGAGGTGTTTTTTCTGATGCTGCTTCAATCACTGAATGTCCATTATTATTATTATTGAAATATGTGAAATTATTTTTATTGTTATTCAAATTGGTTAAAATTTGCTTCTTAGTTAATGTGTTTAAATTGAGATTTTCATTGCTATAACTAAAATTTGATTTCAACAGATTTTGGGTTTCTTTGATGGTGGTGCTCTGATTGTGATTGTACAAATTGTTGAGTGTGACTTGTGGTTGGCTCTGAGGCAACAATGACAACCCAATTTGTGTAATCTTATCCTTACTCTTCGACTGCTTCGTTTCATCACTACTTCGTTTCAGTCCTGAAGAATGTTTTTCAAGTTTTCGCTCATCTTGTCGTCCCGAGCTCTTTTTCCTTGCATTATTACTTCCCATGTTATCAATGTTTTGCATTCGTTTCAACAGTGGATTATTTTGGACTTCTTGATTCATTTTCGCACGTAATTCCGGTAAGAAATACTCCAAAAAGTCATCACGCGTAAAAAGATCATGTTTCAGTAATGTTGCGGTATCAGGTCTTGCAATTGTATCCATTTTAAGGCACTGTGTCACAAAATCCAGACTATCTCGATTCCAGTCAGGGAACAATTGGATCAAACTAGAATTTTGTTCTTGTTTCATTCCTTTAAACATGGCATTCCGTGAAATCAGCAGTTGATGTCTCATATTTGGTTTTCCAAGCACACGCACAATTTGAAATAGTTGATCGATATCTGAATCACCAGGGAACAAAGGTTCACCCGTCATCATCTCAGCATACAAACATCCAACAGCCCAAATATCAACTTCTTTTCCATATCTCGTATCACCGACCAATAATTCAGGTGAGCGATACCATCTCGTTGCAACATAATCTGTAAATGTCTCATTTTCATCATAATGTCGAGCAAATCCAAAATCACACAACTTTACAACACCCAATTTCGATACGAGGACATTTTCTGGTTTGATATCCCGATGAATCACCTGATGAATATTAACAATGAAATTAATTAAAATGTATTAATTGAAATCAAAATGAAACAATTACATTATTAGCGTGAATAAAATCAAGTGCCCTCAATACTTGATAAATGTGTTTTCGTGATACGATGTAACCCAGTCCACCTGCATGTGCTTCCAGTTCTTCTAGCACTGTGTGTTCGACGTATTCAAATACGAGGAAAAACCTTTTCTTTCGTCTAAATACATCAATCAAATTAACTAAATTTTCATGTCTCAATTTCTGTTGAATTAACATGAGAAAAATAAAATAAACATTAAATTTACATTTATTGGACATTCAACTCAAATGACCTTACCCTTAACATTCGTATTTCTCTCATTGCCATTTTCTTCACAGTCAGATCATCATCTGTCTCCAAAAATTTCTTTATCGCCACATGTTGTCCTGTTTCACGATGTCTGCATCGCATTACCAGTCCATACGAACCTTCGCCAACCACCGACAATAAATCGTATTTCTCCATGTTAGATCTGCAAAGAAGACATTTTTATAGAAATTGTTTGCCATGACCATGCAACAATAAAATAATAAAATAAACACAAGCTGCAATTATTCTTGCTTCTATAAATTTTATATACATTTTCATGAGAAAGACCAATAATGGTCATATAATATTAACAATAATCATATAATGGGCATTTCATTCACGTCATAATCACAAAAATAAAAATAAAATCATAATGCAGTGAAATGAAAATGACTTTTATTTGTATCATAAGCCATTTATAGTGATATCAAATTATTTGGTGACCTGTCTCATATGATTATGTGAGCAAGTGAATTATCTCTATTCCGTGATTTTTGAAATCCGTGGCACGTGTGTCAAATTATATTGCAATTATCTGCATTTGAATTGCCCTTTTTTTTATTATTTTATGCATTTACTTACTTATTTACTAGAACCATGTCAAATTTGATCGTTTTTGATATTTCATGTAAATAATTATCATAATTAGTGCTCTAACTTCGACTGAAGACTAATCGGAGCAACGCTCTAATCGACCTCAATCACATAATTGAACTGACTACACATTTACAAGCAAAAATATGATATTCCATTTAAATTTAGCATGAAACATTATCATTAAGTTATAATAAAAGGATACGAAAGTCCGACAATCTAATATTTTTTTTTGTTTTAGTTTTCCTGTCGGTCTCATTTGAATATTAAACACACTACGCCTCATTTAAAAGGATCAATATATGCAAATTATGACAAAGAAATATAAAAACACAACAAAATGGAAAGAAAAAGTAATAAATTACATTGTTGAGACACCTTTCACGTGTCTAAAAGGGTTTAAATTGTATTTAAATGCCATGTCCGATATGGAAATGAGTTAAAATTAGCAGTTTTGCATTAAAAATTGAAAAAAAATTAAATTTTATAAAAAAATTTATTTAAATGCAATAAATTGTAAAAATTTTCATCATTTTCCGGTACAATTTCAGATTTTTTTAATGACACTTTTAGATGAAAATGCCCCGCTGTACGATTATGGTCTCAGACGCTTAGAGAACGATTTCGAAGTTCAATTCCGAACGTTTTTTATTCAGATTTTGAAAGTAATTTGCCAACATGCCATCGTGATGTCTGAAAAAACCACTGAGAGCTGTTTTTCAGGCCATTCTCAACTTACCTTTGTGAAGTTTGTCCCGATTTTTAGGATGTCCATTCTCGTCAAATCGTCCGAAAAATTGGAAAAAGTTCAGGAAAATCGGAAATATTTGGAAAACTGACTAGTAACTAGTAAAAAAAAATCATGGAAGCCGGAATATAAGAAAAAAAACACAAATAACATTAAAACGTAATTTTTTGACCTTTGACCGCTTGCCAAAGTTTTATTTTCCACTATTTTTTCTACTTTTCGACTTTTTATAAAAAACTTAAATTATGAAATATAAAATTATTTTGTTCTTGTATATTTTTCTGTTAATTTTATAAAAAAACATTCTTAAAAACCATTTTGAACAGTTTCCGATACTGTTCGTTTGTCCAAAGTATGATTTTAAACGAATTTAAGTTAAAGTTGTTTGGCCTTCTGCAGGACTGTAGCTTAATCTGTGTTAATATGCTGCAATAGTTCAGAAATTGTGTAAGGACTGAGAGAAAACAAAAATACCCAAATGGCTGGTGGAAAACTTTTGAGAAAAATTGTTTTCCCGAAAATTTTTGTATAAAAACGTCATTTTTGTTCCGTGATTTCTGATCATTTCCCAATTTTTCACTGTCCCAAAATATTGACGTAAATGGACAGCTTAAAAATCGGGGCAAAAAACACTTGGGACAAACTTCACCAAGGTTTCCAACTTTCGACGTAATTTCTCAAAATAATCAAATAAATTTCGATCAAAAATTTTCATTTGGATTCAACTTCATCATAAAAATAAATGGTTAATAGTGATAATAATTTTTATTAACTTATCGAAAATCAATATTTTATTATTAAACATCAGCTGGGAATATTTCATGCATTTCAATGAAATTAATGTAAATAATAATGAGAAATGACAAAGTAATACCCATTAAAATAATCAAAAAAAAAAATAAAATAACAAAAAAATAATGGCAGTCATAGTAATGCTAATGTTTGGAACTAAAAATTCAAATATTTCTTTGAATAAGTAAACAAATAAATGGAAAAAATAACCGAAATACTTGAAATTTACATGCGACAACTGATATGAAAACTTCATTGAAAAGGGAAGGGAAATTCGTTTTAACTTAGAATAATAAAAAATATTCATTGTTTTATTTTTTATTATTATTTGAATTAATATGATTTGTTGTGTACTTTTCAAAAAAATAACAAGTAGAGAATAAAAAAAAAGGAAATAATAATAAAAATCAATACACAGTTAAAGTTAACAGCAAGTGACACGTTTACGTCACTGTTTTTGTGTTATTACATCTGATTTTGAGCAGGAACGCAATTTTTATGTATTTTTTGTTGTATTGTAGATTGTAGATAGGAAAATAAGTAGTTTGATATTAAACAGACAAAAAATAACATTGTAGTAATAAAAAAATTGATTTTTGATTGTCTGGATTGTTATGCCATATGATAATATTTGTTTTGTGAGTGAATGGCAAAGTAAGCAAAATTTGAAGGTGGCTTAGAGTGCAATGTGCTTTATGCATTGAGAGACAGTCCACAAGCGTTTTTTGATCAGCTGTGCATTGTAAACTGAAAAACACCCCCAAAATCATCCGAAAGCGACGTGTAAACTATTTAAATGCCTTTTTCACTAATTTTTATTTTCAAAGTTAGCATTTGTAAGCAAAATATGACTAAATTCTGTGCGATTCTCTGAAATCCAATCATAAAATCATAAAATTTCATTTAATCGTAAAAATTCCTTTTTTATTATTTTATTTACAACCTAAATCAACGTTAAAATCACAAGCATAAACCTAAAACCAAAAATAAATTAAAGTTTTTTATACATTTCAAACCTTTGTCATAGATAAATTTTAAGGAACTCCCATTTAACAGCCTTTATAATGTCTATCAACCACATATCGTGCATCAATTTTCTTTTTAACTTTATTGTGAATAATTAATTTGGTCACGTTGATATCACAAAGCAAAGGACTACACAATACAGTTAACATTAAAAGTGTGGCTCTATAATCAGATTAGTTTTAATATAAAAGAAATGTAGAGAAAAAAAATAAGAATTAGAAGTAAGTAAGTCGTAGAAAAATATAAGAAACGTATTAATTGAATTAAAACGACATCATGGAAAAAAATGTGATATGAATCAAATATGAATTAAACATAAAAAAATGAAATGAAATTAATTGTGAAGGGCAAACATGAAAAAAAGGTGAATGAACATGAATGATGATTAAATTTTTCATTTAAATTTCATTTCAATTAAAAAAAAATTACAATCATCAATTTTTTTCCTACTTTTTCATATAAATTTATTTAAAGTCAAAGCAATTTCAAAGTTTTATCCAATTTTAAAGTAGTTGTGAATTAAAAAAAAAAATAAAAGAAAAAACTTTCAAGGAAAATTACTTGGATTAAAGTTTAAAAGTCATTTGCACTATTAATTTACTTATTTTACGCTCCATAAAATGATTTTTCGTTTAAAACTTTACATAAAAACTTATTAAGTTTAACATTTTCCTGTATACAAGGAAGAATTTTGAAGGTCGAGAAATGAAATTAAGAATTTTGTTACAATGAAAAAAAAATATAATTACATGAATATGATTAACGATGATAGACATACAAAAAAAAATAATTACTACAATACAATTTTAATTAAATTATTAATAATTTCGATTTTTTTTCAAAGAAATTTCAATGAAATTGATATCGATTAATTTTTTCTTTGTACCAACTTAAAAATGCTGTTAAAGGTGATAAAGGTACAAAAACATACAGTTACAGGTGATTAAATGTCTCGTTTCTACTAGAAATATTGAATTTAGAGCAAAATTTTCTTCTAAGATTTTTTCTTTGTGTAAAAGGGAAAACTTTTTTCTTCGACGAAAAATTTGAGTTTCATATGAAAATTTTACAGGAGAGTCTTGTACGAAGAGGAAAAAATTGGATGACTTCTCGTCTTATTTTAATCGTATGTAGCTCTCTAATTCTTAATTAAAATTTTTGAACTCTAAGGTTTTTGAAAGTAATGGAAACATTTTTTTCCTATTTTATTGTCCGAAATTCCGTCCGATCAATTCAACAATTTTTATGTAATCAAGAGCATATACACATCTCTTGCCAGACCCTTCTTGAATATGGGAAACTAGTCTGGATGCCTGCCTTCAAAATTGACATTGGTCGAATTGAGTCCATTCAAAAACAATTTTTATTGTTTTGCCTTAGAAACCTTGGCTCGAAGGAGAGGTACCACTTATATCTTTATAAGCACCGGCTCAACCTGATCAAAAAGAATATTAAACTTCGATTTTATAACATCAAAATTCAAGAAAATGGATCATTATCATGTTCTCCGAGTTAAATCAGTTTTCAGGCAGACTTGCTCTTCATCGATACACTCTACCAACATCACCATCATGGAGTTGTTCAATGGACTTTGCATTGAAAGGTTTATTTGACATCCTATCTCGCCACGAGCTGATAAAAAAAAAACATCCAGTGAGATACCGCATTCGAACTACATTGATTCAAAATATGCCTCCTTAGATCCAAATCAAGCTTGGACCTGACAGGTAAGCAAATATCATAGCAAGCGGATTAAAACCAATCTGGATAAAAGCATCAAGATTATTTTAAGTATTAAATTTATCAAAATTTATTTCCTTCTGAGTCAGAAAAAAATGGTCTTATCTTTTTTGGCTTTTCACGACTCAACACCTACTTATATGTGTGTTTGGATGATCTCTAGAGCTATAGGGTCACAGTTCCTCTGTCCGTTACTTCAAAGAAGAGACTTTTCTTAATCGATTGACAGAATCACATTCAACAGAGCCTAGATCTCAAGACACCTCATCAAAGGTAAATTTCAAGTGTCTCTTACTTGAAGATCATGAAACTTTATTACTAAAGACAATTTTTTATTTTTGATAGCAAGCACATCCAAATACAATAAGATTAATAAAATTTTAATACTTATAATTAACATTAATTATAACACTAATAATGAATGATACATGAAATGAAACTTGGAATTGACATGTAAAAAGAAATAACATTTTTTTTTGATTTTAAGTGAACCAGAACTTACTTGATTTAATGATGATTTATCCTTTTCGTATTATAATTATTTTTAATGAATTTTATTATATCACTTTAGCTGAAATTTATTTTTAGTCTAAATTAATTTCGGTTAAATCCATTTATATTAATATCATATTATGGCGACGACGCATTTTATTATTGCACTTGTAATTGATTTGAAAATTATATTGATGAATTTTCGTATTTTTTTAAAAGTGTTTCTTCACAATATTTAATTGTTTTATTTCATATTTTATTTTTTTTTTAACTTTTATGGTAATATTTGATTTAATTTTAATTATTTTAATTTTAACTCAATATTGAATTGAGCATTCTTGAAAAGTTCGACCGATGAAGTTCACGTCAATAACAAAACTCAAAGAATACACAAGTGCTAAGCAAGCAAACAAAAAATATTCAACAAATAATATATAACAACATGTATAGGTAGCAGTGCACTCGATGAAATAATAATAATATATTATTATATTGTATACAATGTGTGTTTGTTGTAAGGAGTTGTTATAGAGACGAAAATAACAAAACGAAAGAAAATTTCTGGGATGGACCATGGAAAAATCTGTAATTGAATCATCTCATTTAAATTTCAATTTTTAATTAAATTTAATTTTTTTCTCATTACAGTCATAATTTGAAGGATGACTTCCATGACGATGAATGGTAACCTATGTCATCCACCCCTGAATCCACGAAACATCGACACGAGTTCCTATAAACACATAAGCCACAAATGTTTGTCCTTATTAAAAGCTACAACTATATCATACATAAAAAATGAATGTTTTGTAGTTGACAACGACGAATATAACTTTTTTTTTCGTCTTCCTTTATTATTATTATTATTATTAGGAGAATGACAAAGTTCATGTCATTCTGTTATTTAAAAATGCTTCTTATTCTATTTTTCATTGCAAATACACGCAGAATGTTTTCTTATTTATTACTTCTTGTTTTTGTGATGACACTTCTAATTTTAATGCAATTAGATTCTATTTTAATATGCTAAAATTGAATTTGAATTCATAGAAGTAATTTTTTTGAACAGAGAATTGATTTCAATTGAAAAACTCCCAAACCAGACCAAATATCAAATTTCTGATTCATTCCACATCTGAAACTTAATAAATGAAGTGTATTGTTCAAAATTTTACATTTAACAGACTGTTATGGCTAAAATTTTTGAGAATATGCGTCATTTTAACTGACTTTTTTAAATTCAAAATGGGTTCAAATCTTGAAACATGATTTGTGATGTCATTTTCTTAGATATGGATCATTACATTTCATTTTAATATTGGATTAACATGAAATTTCCGATACCTTTTTTGTATATTAATCATAATAATTGATTCCTTTCATCTTTCAAAGGCAAAACAGGATATTCGTCCTCCTTTCTTTTGTATTTTTTTAAAATTAGTATCATGATGATGACGATGAGTCACCTATTTGTCCTTCCCTATACCTAAAAATAATATAAAATTTATATCATTTCACTATAAATATTGTATTAACAAAACTAACAAAATTAAATATGTAAACATCAAGCCATGTCTGGTAGTCACATACATGGAAAGTTAACAAAAAATAATAATGATAATAATAATAAAACATGAATGATAAAGAAATGGAAGAATTTCAATTGAAAATTTCACGATAAGGCAATCGATTTCCAGACCTAAAAATAGATATGGCTCAAAAGAAAATGATATACCTATAAAGAAATCAGTCAAATACAAAATACATTTTAACATATACACGTTTTAACCAAAAAATTGATATGAATAAAAAATATTCGATATCCATTCAACTGATCCCTTTTTTTATGTTGTGGTTAATATACAAGAAAATGTTCATAAATATAAAAAAAAAAACAAAAGAACAACAAAATTTATATGATTTTTTTTTTAATTTGATTTGTATCAATATTTATAAGAAAATTGAGTTATGAATTAGACAGGTAATGTCTATTTAAGGGCAAAGGTCACAAATTGAAATGGATATGATATAATTTTATATAATTGGATAAACCTTTCAAAACCTTAAGGAATTGGCCTTAAATGTGATTTTTGAGTTGTTGTGATAATCGGTTATGAAGAATATTCATAGTCAAGCTTTAGGTCTTCAAATATTGAATTGACTGAACTTATCACTGAATTGATATTTCCTACGAATAAAAAAAATTCCAATGATTTTTAAGGCGTCGCTTTTAAAAATTTCCCTTAACTCTCTCTCTTTCTCAGAAATAGATCCAATTGGAATTTTTTCTTGAATTTTATATTTGATTTAGAGTCCAAAATCAATCATCTATCAAAAAAAATTGTTTTCAGTGTAAAAAATTTACAGGAAAAGCTTATAAAAATACGTATAACTCCTATAGAAATACGTACAGAAATTTCACTATAAAAATTGTGATTCTTCTGACAAATTTTTCATAATATCTCCGACCCCGTCAGAATTTTTTAAGAACTAATACACAAAATATCAAGTTTCTTCTGAAAGAAAAATTGTCAAAAAATGAAATACAGTATACTTTCTCGTATTTCTCCCTCTCATATTTCTTCCCTCCCGTATTTCTCCTGATTCAAAAAGAGAAATATGGGTGGTTGTCATTGAACAATAAACAGAAAAAATGTAGTCAGAATCGCGTAATTTCCAATTGAAAATAATAAATAAATTTATGTTCACTTTTTTTCAACGTCATTTTTGTAAAATTAATGTGATAAAACAATATGAAGTCCAAATTTTACCACTTGAATAAAAAATTTCCATTGAAAATTCAAAGATTTCATTGAAATTCCCATATTTCTCTTTTTTTCCATATTTCTCTAAGGCGATCCCCGAGGTGGAGAAATATGAGAAGGGATACTGTACATAAATTTCATTTCACTTATTTGGCAACAACAGGCAAAGCCCTAGGATACAAAAATTTAACATTGACTACTTGATTCTATTCTAAAATTCTAATCTACTAATACTAAAATCAATTTTATCACAGGCTGCATTTAATTCCCTCATCACTCTACTCATGGGTTGGTAGAAAGTGCAATTTCTCCTGCTATCATTAACTTCAAACAAACGAGGATGTCTTGTGGTCAAAACTGGACAAAACAGTTTCAGAGAGGATAGAATCTCTGAACAGTCCAACTTTGAAGATGACAAAACCAAACATGAGCGTTGCAGTTGATCGACAACTTTCCAAAGACTCCAAGTTGAGAGTATGACACATTTGCTAATAGTTGAAATTGTTGTGATCACGAAGGATGGATTTTAAAAACCTTTTCTGGATTTTCTCAATTCTAATGGTATATTGCTGGTAATCAGGCGACAAAACTACACTACAATACTCGGGAACCGAGCGAACGAAAGCATAAAAAGAGCTAACTAAACCCCTCGGATACGAAACTCGGTGGCTTGGCGTAAGATAAAGCTCAGCATTGATTAAAGCTAAATTCTAAAAGCATGATCGTCAGTGAAGTCTAATTCAGAATTAAAAATACGTACATTAAAAACTTATATAAAATCAATGTTCCTCCGGTGAGACATTGGGAGAGAATGGGTTAAGATCATATTTTCGTTCGATCGTATCGGTTTTTTGATATTTTAATTTTTTTCCGAAAATCAGTAAAACCCTTTATTTTGTAGCGAAGATACAATAAAACGAAAAGGGAAATTTAAGAGTAAAGTTTTCAAAGGTATCGCCTTAAATTTTGTAGTAGCTTCAATTTAATTCGTTGGAAATTTCAATACAGTTGCTTTAAAAAAATGAATGAAAAGTTAAGAATATGACTCTACTAATAAATTCTTTCAATTTTATCGTAATTTCTATGAAAATGATACTTAAACAAATACATTTTTATGAAAAAAAAACAATAACCTATAAGAGTCTGATGATGTTATTTAATGGAAGAGAGATCATAAATTTACCCTGAATCAAATCGCAGATCACATCGATCAAGTGTCATATTTTAAGCTAATTTCAGATCTAATTCGATTTAAATTCCTAGAGAATTTTAGAATAAAATACGACATAGTCTACGTCACATCAGGTCCAAATTTGATGAAAATTCCAATAAAAAAGTAGTCCATGTAGCACCCACAGGTCTCATTTTCTCGGATCTCAAATTCTTAAAGAAATTCAAAGCCCTTTCAAATGAAAACAAACATTTTTTACTTCAATTTCAATATTTTATCAGTTAGTAAAAACAATTTTTAATTTTTATTAAACATTAAAGCAGATCAAATTGCTCCATTTCAAAAAAATATGTTTATATGATATTTATAAACAACATGCCTCGTTCGCTCTCAAATTTAAATACAAATATTATTTAAAATCATCATCATCATTTTTGATTCAAGACCCGTGGTGAACATAAGAGAGAAAATAACTATTATTTTTTTAAGTTTTTTTTTTGTTTCTTAAATGAGAACAAAATTTACTCAATTCTGTGTAATATCTTAATGAAATAAGTACATTAAATCTCAGCATTTTTTTTGTATTTTTTAGTTTTAAGAAATTACATTAAATTCTCAACGAAAATCATCAACGTCTATAGTTAAATGAGTATTTAAGATGAAAGTAGTCGGGAAATAACTATTCGTCTGGTAAAGTGTTTTCTTAAAAAAAAAAAATATATTGGCAAAAAAAATTGACAATCGTTATTTTGAAATTCAATTTAAACTTAAAATAAAAACCTTAAACTAAAAAATTAAAGGTAATAAAATTGACAATGATAGAAAATTTCAGTTAAACTTCAAATTAAAAAGGATAAAAGCGTAAATTGAGATTAATTAGTGAAATAATAATCATCATTTTTTAAAATTTCATTGAGACGTAAAAAAATTAAAAAACAATTAAACATGAAAATCTGTTCGTGTTTCAAAAAAACATATTAAATGTGTGATGTTCACTTTATTTATTTATACCGCGCGCGTTTTGAACAATATATAATAATATTTCCTGGTTTTTCTACGATTCAAATAGTTTTGAGCTCATGTAATTTTAGCACATGCTGAAATTTATGTATTTTCATTTTAAGTGTAATAAATGATTTTAAAGTTCACAAAGGGCACGTTTCTAAAAATTACCTGTAAAATGATATAAGATTAGAACAAAAGATGTTACATGTAAAAAAAAGTAAACGTTAAATTTTGATGTAAATTTTTAGTAAACCACATGAAAAATACGGGAACCCATCGATACATGTTTGAATGTAATTATAATAAAATGCTAAAAATAGTTTTTTTTTTACTTGAAATCTAAACATATTTTAAACATAATAAATTTTCACTGTATATTTAAACTAAAATATTATATTTGAGTATGATGCATATAGTTAAGTGTATCATAAGCGTGCCGAGCCGGTAGTCCAACGACTTTCTTGAAACTACTTCTATACACGTATGAACTATAATATTTTACGTTTTTTCATACTATTTCTTTTTTTACTTGTAATCGTCGGAAAATGAGGAAATGTTTTTTTTAATGGAATGAAAAGTTGAAATTTATCGTCATTGTAAAATGTAAACAACGTAGTTTTTTGGAATTCGACATAATACGATTTTTTTGTCATTTATATTTTAAGATTCATTAGACAAAAGTGGTATTTTGTGAATTAAAGTGAAATCATTTAATGCAATTTTAATATTGGATACACAAAAATACATTTTTTCGATGCCGCCAACTGTTGTCTCACCAACACTTTTAACGGGTCCTCGATACAATTCTGATATGGTCTTAGATTCAACTGAAACGACCCAATCTAATAATCATAGTATTTGCAGTCCTCCATTACAATGGTTTTACATGCCTTTTGGACAAACGAGTGATACGATTTCGGTATGGAATTTGAAATGAAATAAAAAATTTTTATTAAACTGATAAAATTTCATTTTCAGACCACTTCAAAAGTAGTTCCACCTGTTTGGAGGCCATTTCCAACGGCACAATCTTATTCATATAACGGTAATTACAATAACACGACGTCACCACTCTTCGACTCAAACTCATCTGATCCAACATGGGATTTGTGTGAACAATTCAACGATCTATCAATCGGAAATTCATTGAATCAAAAGCCATTGAGGATTCCACCTCCGAATTACTTGTGTCATTTATGTTTCAAAAAGGGACATTATATTCGTGATTGTAATCAGGTATCAATTCATTTTTACTTAACTTTACATTTCAAATTTACCATTTAACGTAAATTTCATAGGCACGACCACGCATCGACGGAAAAACTCCATATCAAGGTAAACGGAGGTGTTTTGGGGAATATAAGTGTCCGAAATGTAAGCGAAAGTGGATGAGTGGAAATTCATGGGCAAATATGGCACAACAATGTATTAAATGTCAAATGAATGTGTATCCTCATAAACAGGTATTGTATTAAAAATGGATTTTTTTGCTTTCAATTCAATTCATCGTTGAATTTTCAATTTCAGCGACCACTAGAGAAACCAGATGGCTTGGATGTGTCAGATCAAAGTAAAGTCCATCAACAAATGTTGTGTGAAATGTGTCGACAACTTGGATTTTATTGTCGTCGAGTCAGATAATCCCCTTCAAGATCGAAATTTCAATTCAAACTTGTTATTAGTAAATTTTTTTGTTGTGAAAATTTAAATTTTATGCATTTAATTGCATAAATTACTTATTGTATTGTATTATATTAATTACATATGCACACTGTTTTGATGATTTTTCAGCATGCAAGTGTTTGAAGAAAATATTTGATGAAAATAAATGTTTTATGTTGACATTGTAACGGTTACATGCCACGTGTTTCACTTAAATTTCAAAGGTTACTTTTGTAACGTTCACTTTACTGTCAAAATGTGCCTTACAATTTCAATATTTTCTTATTGTGATTTTTTTCTTGGTACATTTCAACTCTTTTAAATTTCATCGTCTTACAATTATTTTAATTTGTAACAATTTACAAAACAAAAAAACAGTCAAATACAGCAATTAGATGACATGGGATTGATAGAGCCACTTGCCAATTTAGTGGGTGTACCAACAGCAGCTCTAACATTGCTCATTTCAGTTCTGTTAGGTAATATTTTTTTCATTCCTTGTGTGTGTTTTGAAATTACCAGCTTTTGCAAATAATTTATTCAATTATTAAATTTTAAATTAAATGTGTGGCAGAAAATTTACGATAAAAGTTACCTGTAAAACAGTGAAAGCAAATTCAAGGAACATTTCAAATGAAACAGGAATCAAATTTTAAAATCAGAACAAAGAAATGCGGGTCCTTAACTACATTGACCCATTTATATCACTGCAAGGACAATCATTACAAGTAAAAATACTTATTACGCAGTACAAACGATGCGGAACATTCTCTCTAATAATAAGACCAATCAATATTTTGTCGCGACATTCCATTGTGATTTAATGCAAAAATATGAAAGATATGAAACACCGCATGTGATTTTTTTTTGCAATGATTTCACTTTCGCCTTTAATTTTTTTTGAATACGTATCAGCTATGTATATTTCGCGAATTTGTCAATATTTACGTTCATTCATCCATTCATAAAATTTTACAATAAAATAATAACACAAGACAGATAAAATCGGTAATTACGAGTCGTGTGGTCCAATAAATAAAATAATTAACATAATGAATTGAAGCTGATAAAAGATTATTTTTTCATTTTAACATGCTAAGGTGATAATGACCTTATTACGTGAATATGATGAGTGAGTCATGCTTCAGTGATTATGGAAATATGTACATCAGAGTTCAAGGTTTAATTGTTTAATTTTAAATTTTTATGTTTCATATCATTGAAATAATAGTACGATACTGTTCGGTAGTTAAAAGTTAATTTTGATATTTTTTTTTCACAGGTTACCCCTTGGCTTATGTATACAGGACTTACATTCATCAGACTCAATCAAAAACTGGTTGTCAATTATTTTTAACACTATCCGGAGTACTTTTATGCATCTTTAACTATGGATTTGGAGTCCATCACAGTCTTAGTGCCGTCTTGGCATCATATATTTTCATACATTTCTTGCCAACATCCACACTTTTGGTTCCTGTCACATTTACCTATCATTTTGGATACCTTTTAATTGGTATGATCTCAAATTACATTGAATTTCATTTAACTTTATTACTTTTATTTCCATTTAACAGGATATTACTTCACAACAACGGAACATTATGATATCACATGGACGATGCCACATTGTGTCCTAGTATTACGTCTCATTGGATTGTCATTTGATGTGGCAGATGCAACAGTACCCGATGATAAGCAATCTAAAGATATGAAACGCCTAAAAATTGTTGACAAACCAGATTTACTCGAAATTGCTACATACACATATTTCCCGGCCACACTGTTAGTGGGTCCTCAATTCCCACTTGAGCGCTTAAGGAGATTTTTGAATCATGAATTTGATCAATTTAACGGTTATAAGAGTTATGCATTACATCGATTTGGTCATGGTGTATTATATTTGACATTAAATCAACTTTTTGCTATATACGTACCTGATGCATATCTGCTATCTGACGAATATGCGAATAAATCATACTTGATAAGACTTTTTGAGATTGCAATTTGGGGTAAATGTGTCATTTACAAATATGTTTCATGTTGGATGCTTGCGGAAGGAACGGCGATTTATTTTGGTAATTTCATTTAAATTTTTTATAAGTAAATATGAAAAATTAAATGCATTTTCTTTTCAGGGTTAACATACGCCGGCAAGAACGAAAATGGTGAAGAACAATGGGATGGAATTACAAATATAAAAATAATTCGATATGAAACTGGAAAGAAATTTCATCATTATGTCGAGGCTTTCAATATCCAGACAAACTTCTGGGTTGCTCATTATGTGTATAAGCGTTTAAAATTCCTAGGAAACAAACATGCGAGTCATATCCTAACATTACTTTTCCTGGCTGTATGGCATGGTTTTCATAGTGGTTACTATATGACATTTTTCATGGAATTCGTATTTATATTAATGGAAAAAGAAGTAATTTTACATAATTCACTTATTTCAAGCTCCTTAAATTAATTTTAATTCCATAATTTCCAGATCGATACAGCTCTCAGTCGTAATGAAGCAGCAACGCAATTCCTCGAACGACCTGGCATCAAGCAAGTCACTGCTATTTTATGCAATATATACGTTTGTGTCTTTGGTGGATGGAATTTAGTCCCCTTCGTATTCTTGGGTTACAGTAAATGGTGGAAGATTTATAAGACCTTGAATTTAATGGGATATGTAATTGTTCCACTGGCATTTTTAATAGGACCTATTCTGAAAATCGTATTGCCACCAACAAAGAAACGCAATGAAAACAAAAAAGTTGAGTAAACAAAACAAAAACAAAAATTAGTCAATAAAATCGAGAATGTTTTTAAAAGAATATAGTCACAAACATATATTTTTACACAGAGATAAGGAGAAAAATATTTACATATAGAGTAAAATTCAAGAATTTTTGTTTAATTTTAAAATTTAACGACATTTTCAATATAATTTTGTATTGCTCATATTTACCTTTAATTAAGACCAAAGTTCGTAGTTCTCTTATAATCTTTAAATTTAAATTTAGTCTCATTTCAAGTCAAATCAATTTAATCATCGAAATTATGCCAATAAGTTAATTTTATATTTTTTTTATAATTTTGCTTTTAAAAACTTTTTTCGAGTGCTCTGTTTCCTATTAGAAAAAAAAAATCTTTAGAATAATAAATAAAAATAATACACATAAGCAGCAGATTTAATAATAAATGAAAAATATAACAAAAAAGTTTTGTTAGTGCTTTCTTTCTCAATTTAAATGTTAAATTAAAAGCATCACTAGTATCAAATAATAGAATAAATTATAAGAATTTAAAATGGTTGAAAAGTGATATTAAATATAAAAAAAAATAAAAGTAAATTGAAAACATTAAATGTTTTTTTAGTGCATTAAGAAAAAAAATGTTCTCTTATAGACGGTTTGCTCGCCGTTACTTCGGTCCTTTGATGTCATTGTTCATAACTTCGAAATTTTGCATCAAAACGAGTTATGAGATTTATTTTTTCGTTGGAAAAAAGAGCTCATGAGGATTGGGCATCACCCAAACTTTGGTCAACACAACCTTAAAATGGGACAAACCGTTACATTGCCAAAACTTGCAGAATTTATCAAATATTCACATTTTCTAATTTTTTTTCTATTCAAATTATTTTCAATTTCATCGAAATGCACTTATCAAAGCCATTCAATAGTAAAAATTTCTCATTTTTTGTTTATCCCTTTCCACGTAATCATGGAAATCACCAGAATTTTTTTTATAACATTAAATCTAATAAAGTTCTGTTATAAAATGTTCTTTTTAAGATCAAATAAACCTGTTTTAGAAAAGGTATGCATTTTATTTATCAAAAAAGAACAGGTTTTTGAAATAAACAAATATTTTTTATGAATTTTTATTTTAATTTTAAATTAAGAAATGGAGGCGCCTGGTTGACAGAATAAATTTATTTTTATTGATGTGAATTCTTAATTTTTCAGGTAATTTTATTGATTTATTTGGCGATTTATGACTTGAACCTCACTTCACCGCTTTTTAATGTCGATTTATATTTGTTTTAATTAAATTGAAAAAAAAACCGGTTAATATTCTATTTTTTGATTCTCATTATTTAACTTTTTAAAAAAAACAGTATCCTTGATTATAAATTTTGTGATTTTTGTGCCCTCTACACATTTGTAATTGGTCAATTTTTGTTGGAGTGATGGAAATTCCCCATTCTCTTACTATTTGAGTTCATTATGAGTCTAATTAAAAAATAGTAGTTGATTGTGATGTTTTTTCTATCCACTTTTAACTTAAAAAACAAAAACATCATTCATATGACCTTTGTTTAAGTACCGGCTTTATGAATAAATGTTTATTTGTTTTTGTTTGGTCACTTTTTTCAGATCTTCTTCATTTAAAATCACTTTAAACCTGATATTTTTCAACTTATTTTTTGTCTCATGAATTCGCAACGTCATTTTATTACCATCACTATCAAATGTGATACGAATAAAAACGAGTTAGGACAAGAAACGAAAAATTAGATGATCTGTACATTATTAATAATTAATTGATTAAGAATATTTTTGTTTTCTGATGAAAGGTATAAAAGACAGAAGTATCTTGTTATTTAAAGTCAGTTATGTTTCATCCTTTTTAAAGTGAACAGTTACAATAAATACTAATAAAAATGAAAAAGCTCATCCTATCATTCGCTTTGGTTACATACGCATATGGAGCTCTCTTGCCAAGGGATACTAACACCATTTATTTTGAATTTGACATCCCAGCAAAAACACCAGAAGATGTTAAAAGACAATCCAAAATAATTGAGATGTTGATGCCTGAATTGGCGAAAGTGTTGCCTGCACCTGCACCACAACCTCAACCACAAACAAGACCAGTGGAAGTTTTCTTCGCACCTCAACAAACCACAAAATTACACTCACAACAACTTAAAGCACCACAACCAATTAAAAAAATCTCGAAACATGAAGAAATTATGATGAAAAGTCTACCAATGGTCCTGCAAATGATTGCTGAAGAACATTCAATTCCACAAGATTTACCGTTGACTCAACCACAAAAACCCAAACAAGTAAATCATCCTATCCCACCAAAAATGGTTTTAGAACCACCACATTATTACGAGCCAGTTCCATTCCAAAACCATCAATATGCTGAACCACATATGATGATGAGTCCAATGATGATGCCAATTCAACCTGAACCATACATGTATCATGTAGTTCCTCAATACATTGAAAATAATCGCATTGATTATGCTCCACCACATCCACTCATGTTCAAGCATCAACCTTATGATTTTAATCCACATATGATGCAAATGCCACATATGATGTATCATCCAATGATGATGATGAACCAGCCAATGATGCCAATGGAACCACCAATGAGGCCACATATGATGCCACAACAATATTATTACTGGTGATTCTGTGAAATGTGATTATTTGACTAATTTTTAAGATAATTTAAGGATAAAATTAAATTTTTTGTTGAAAATACAATTTAAATAAAATATGTTAATAAAAAAGCATACCATTAATGTCTTACATTACTTTAATTAAAAATAAAATCTTATTTTACAATATAGAAACTTGAATTTTAATTATCTTCAACAGTTGGCAACCAAAATGCCATATTTGTACAAGCCGATGCCAACATCATATATTTCGGATTGAATTGAACACATTGAATAGGTCCTGGATGATCGCCAGTTAATGAGCAAATTTTAAAGCCTGTATCTGCATTCCATACATGAACACGTCCATCAGTACTGCCAGAGAAAATAAATTGGGAATCGGGACTAAACGAAGCTTCAATTGGAATTCCCTTGTTATTCAAATGTCCTGTAAATGTTTGTAATGGTGTGCCATGAAAAGCATCAATCAACCTTATAATTGAACCATTTGTCGAAATTAAAATTGTTTTTCCATCTCGTGAGAATTTTAATCCAGTCCAATCACATTCCCGTTCTTGATTTAGTTTAAATGTCACGAAGGGTCCTTTGTCAAATGATCGTAAATCATACAATTTAATGCTTTCGGAATTGACACCAGTTGCGAAAATTAAGCCTTCCGGATCGTAAGCGGCCACTGGACGACCTGATGAATGAAGAATGCCTTGACAGTTGGGGGAACGTAAATCCCATAATCGGAGTGTTTTGTCCATAGATCCGGAAATGAATGTGTCTTCAACTGGAGAAATGCATAGTGACGTGACCTTTTTTGTATGTCCAGGAAAATAACGTAGGTATTTGTTGTCATGTAAACTGAGATATCGAATTGTATCGTCTACTTTTGTTGAACTATGAATTGCAGTGCTATTAAAAAAGGAAATGATTTAAAATGTTGGTTCTCGAACATCTCACATTAAAAGCTTACTTAGCAGCATGTGCAAAATGGATCAAATCCACACCATATTTCTTGCTGTTGACTGTCCTCACTTGAGTTCCTTTTTCGCAATCGTATAACACGATTTGATCATCCTCACTGTAAATCAAAATCAAATTGATATATAATTTAAAGACAAATAAAAATCCATATTTACCTGCAAGAAATCAACAATTCTCCATTCGGCGAGAAATCAATTGCATTTATTTTATCTGTATTTTCTCGAAAAACTTTTGCAACTTTAAAACTACGAACAACTTGATCCACTAGTTTCATCTTCATTTTGACGAAATTTAATATTTTTTACTATTTAAATAACAAAAATACTGCAAAATGTACGGAAATTAAAGTAATTTTCTTGCGCTTTTAATTTTTGTTTACCTTTTTAACTGTTTTTCGTATTGCTCACCAGAGAGCGTAAGTATTTGTTGACATCATTGAAAAAATATGCGTTATTGGAGACGGTTAATCAAAATGTCTGTCACTGACAATTTTGGGAAAATTAATTGGAAATGAAATAAATTTAATGAATTTCAAATTAAAAATATATCTGAATATTTCAATCAAAACTAGAAATGCGCTTATGCATCTCATTCATGAATACGTTTCCCAACTAAACGGATATCATTTGAGTCGCAGGCACAAAGTTGATCTTTTTGACATTAATGACAGGCCATTTTTCTGTCTTTTTCTCTATATAATTTTAAAAGGTGAGATTGTGTTCAATTTATATTGAAAATTTATGACTAAACTTCGACGAAAATGAAAATATGATAAGAGAAATTAAAACTCAAAGTTCCAAATTACAATTCAATGGTGTTAGAAATTGTCTTAATTGAGGATTAATGTGATTTAAATTGAAATAAATATTGCATCTCTTTGCGCCACGTGCCCCTGTACACAAATCCTACACAAACACACATAGATATGTTTGCTAAAACTGACTAATTCTTATTTTATTTTGCAGAGTTAATTCAGCTGAAGCTGATAATTGAGAGAATACATCATGAAGTAAGTTTACTTGGATTTTAATTTTTAAAGGGGACTGATTTTAAATTTGATTTTCTTGTTTTCCAGGGTTGGTTTGTGTGTATTTAGTGGATACAAAATCTACCCAGGTATGGGTAAAACTTTGGTCAAAGCTGATGGCAAGACCTTCACCTTTATCAACAAAAAGTGCGAACGTTCATTCCTGATGAAACGTAATCCACGTAAAGTCAAATGGACTGTGCTATATCGTCGTAAGCACAAGAAGGGTATTGAAGAAGAAGCTTCAAAGAAACGTACTCGCCGTACACAAAAATTCCAACGTGCTATTGTTGGTGCCTCAATGGCTGATATTATGGCTAAGCGTAACATGAAACCTGAAGTTCGTAAGGCTCAACGTGAACAAGCCATCAAGTGAGATTAAACATAAATTTTGATAAGAATCAATATTTCATTAATTTAATTTTATTTTAGAGTTGCTAAGGAACAAAAGAAGGCTAAGCAAAACGAAAAGAAGGCAACAAAGGCACCCACAAAAGCAGCACCAAAAGCCAAAGCTGCTAAGGTTACACAAAAAGCTGCTCCTCGTGTCGGTGGAAAACGATAAATCAATTCTGTAAAATATTTTCTACAACATCAGGAAGTGACCAGATTTGAAATTAAAATAAAAAAAATAACATCTTTAAGAAAAAAAAATATCTTTATTTTTCATAAAATTTATGTCTTCAACTTTTTCTTCTTGGGTTTTCCTGTAATCGGAGCAGGAGTCTTGAATACTGTGTGACATGTTGTACAAATTGGACTAAATTTACAGAATACTAAAAGAAAATCATAAATCAGAAAACTTTCACTTGAAATTCTTTAATAAAAAAACTTACTTGAAAGACAAACCGAACAAACGTATCCTATGTCGATTAACTCTCGATGACAAAAACAAGCCGCTCTGTAGTCAATTTTAACTGGAGGTGGCAACACAAGCTTTTGTCTTGTACTTGGATCTGGTAGAAATACCCACTGCAATGAAAATTATTCTCTTAAATTCAACTGAAAATATTCAAAATATGTAATGCATACCAGCAAATACTGTAAAAAGCCTTCAATTTGTGGTAATTTCAGATAATGTCCTCCTGTGATATCAGATCCTTGTTGCAATAAACTCAATGTCTTATCCAAAGCACATACATCGATCACGATTCCCTCCTTTTGAGCGGTAAAAAATACATTCATATACGTCATGTATTGGGAAGCACATTCAGTGCTGCCTGTAACAACCAAAATTCTAGGATTAATTTTTGTTCCAACTGGTTTATTGTTTTGAACTCTGTGGATGTAACATAAGGCCATTGACATTGCTCCAGCGAGCATTGATTCAACTGGGGTATTGATACGAGGAGCTGATGAGATGAATTGTGCTAATTTTTGTTTCACAGTTTTTTCTACAAGAGTAAACATTTCATACTGCCCATCGATTTGGCGAATGTTCATTTGTTGTCTTGTCGGATTAGGAAACAGGAATTGTCTGTAAAGTAAAATGAATTAAATTAAGATTATTTGAAAAATTTATTTAATCTTACGTTGCATGATGATGACAAGCAATTACAGCTAAACTGTTTACAGCTTTTTGCATTAAATGGGCATTTGCGAATGCAACAATCGAGTCCAAGCAGGTTGTTAAATGCTGAGGATTATTCTGTAGGATTTTCTGTGATGGATTTGTATCTAATACTATCATAAGCAAACTGCAATCTTTATTTTCATCCATTTTATGAATTTTTCTAATCTAATTTTTAAAGAATTTTTATTTTTTTTTCTGATATTGATTCACTTCAAAACATTTCAATTTTGACAGCCGGTCTGACAGTTGATTTTTTTGAGGTTATGCCCATTCACATTTTGTTTTGCTGACGTGCTGTTGCAATAGTCTAGCAAAATTCTCATTTTAAAAATTAATTTATTTAAAATTTATTAATGAAATTACTGTTTAAATTCATTGAACCAGTAGTGAAATATAGAAAATCCGTACTATTCCTGTGTCAACCTCAATTACTGTCATTTCTGAAACGTGGATCATCATCACAATTAATTTGGCAGAGTAAAAATTTTTTATCTACTCAGGTGAACGAAAGTGAAAAACCTCTTAAAAAAGAGAAACCTAAGTGGGGTACAAATAAACAACATCGAGATATAAAATTAAAACTGGTTCAAATGATGGCTGATCCAAAAATTGAAGCTGAATTGGCTCCATTGCGAGAATCTGTGAAAGAACAGGTAAAATTATTTCATGTCAGATGAATCATGATGAGTAATTTATTTGTGTTTATTAGGGTGACCTCGTACGAAAACTGAAAGCTGATGGTGCCCCTGAAAATGATGTGAAAAAAGCAGTTGCTGAACTTAAAGTTCGTAAAAAGGTCCTTGAAGACCGAGAACTTGCATTGGCTCCACAAGTAGCGAGTTTTGATCGTGCTAAGATGGAAGATTTACTTAAACGTCGTTTCTTTTATGATCAAAGTTTTGCTATTTATGGTGGAATTACAGGGCAATACGATTTTGGTCCGATGGGATGTGCTTTGAAGAGTAACATTTTATCGGCATGGCGTCAATTTTTCGTACTTGAAGAACAAATGCTCGAAGTTGATTGTTCAATCTTAACACCTGAACCTGTCTTGAAAGCGTCTGGTCATGTTGATCGATTTGCTGATTTGATGGTGAAAGATGTTAAGAATGGAGAATGTTTCCGTTTAGATCATTTGATTAAAAATCACTTGGAAAAAGTTTCAGCTGCAAAAGGTGCTACACAAGAATTGAAAGATGAATGTAGTGACATTGTGATTAAACTAGATGGCATGAACAAGGAAGAAATGCGGGTTATTTTAAGGAAATTCGATATGAAATCACCAATTACAAATAATGATCTATCAGATCCAATGGAATTCAATTTGATGTTTGGAACACAAATTGGTCCTACTGGCTTAATTAAAGGTTTCTTGAGACCTGAAACAGCTCAAGGCATATTCGTGAATTTCAAACGATTACTTGAATTTAATCAAGGTAAATTACCTTTTGCAGCGGCTCAAATCGGAAATTCCTTCCGAAATGAAATCAGTCCACGTTCTGGATTGATTCGTGTCCGAGAATTCACAATGGCTGAAATTGAACATTTCTGTGATCCAAATCAAAAGGATCATCCTAAATTTGATGATGTAAAAGATCTACCTATGACTTTATACTCTGCATGTAATCAAATGGATGGTAAAAGTGCAAGTTCAATTACGATTGGGGATGCTGTTGCTTCAGGACTTGTTGCCAATCAAACTCTCGGCTATTTCATGGCAAGAATCCAACAATTTTTACACAAAATTGGAATTGTCCCTGAACGCTTGAGATTCAGACAACACATGAACAATGAAATGGCCCATTATGCTTGTGATTGTTGGGATGCTGAATGTTTAACATCATATGTAAGATTTTTATTTTGATGCTTTAAATTCTTAATTAAATTTCCTTTAATTTGACAGGGCTGGATCGAATGCGTAGGTTGTGCTGATCGGTCAGCTTACGATTTGACTCAACACACCAATGCAACAGGTGTTAAATTAGTTGCCGAAAAGACGTTACCAGCTCCAAAAACAATTGAAGTTACTGAAGCTGTTCCAAACAAACCAGCAATTGGAAAACAGTTTAAAAAAGATGCGAAAGCAATCACTGAAGCTCTTGCGAAATTGAGTCTCGATGACCTTAAAACGATGGGACAACAAATTGAAGCATCAGGAGAAGCAAAACTCAAAGTGAATGACAATGAAATTACATTATCAAAGGATTTGGTTTCTGTCAAAACAAGTAGCAAAACAATTCACGTTGAAGAAATCGTACCAAGTGTAATTGAACCATCATTTGGAATTGGACGTATAATGTATTCGTTATTGGAACATCGTTTCCGAATGCGTGATGGAGATGAACAGAGATGTTTCTTTTCATTGCCACCTGTTGTTGCACCACTTAAATGTTCTGTATTACCATTGAGTAACAATCCAGAATTTATGCCGTTTGTCAAAAAAATCTCTCAAGCATTAACACGTGTTGATGTCTCGCACAAAGTGGATGATTCGAGTGGAAGTATTGGAAAACGGTATGCACGTACCGATGAAATTGCAATTCCATATGGAATCACAATCGATTTTGATACAGTAAAGCAAACGCCTAGTAGTGTAACCTTGCGAGAACGTGATACAATGACTCAAGTTCGGATACCAATTGATGCCCTTGCTGATGTCGTGAAAGAACTTGCATTGGGACGTTTGACATGGGAACAAGTTCAAAGTAAATATCCCAAATTTGAGCAACAAGAAGCTGCTTCAAAATAAATTTACCTCAAGAAAAAAGATTTCTCGCATTTGATATTTTTAAAATACATTGCTGCTTTTCACTTATCAATGAATTGTATTTAATCCAGTTAAAATAAATATTACAGTGACAATACGCCTAAAATTATGAAACGACTATTATTTATTTTGATTCATGCATTTCACTTGATACCTATAATCACTATGCAAAAAGAACCAAAATGTTATTTAAAACCCACAATAACCTTGACACAGTACTGAGATAAAAAAACAGGTAGTTTATTTTTGTGATATAATTTTTTTAAGATGTATTTTTATGGAAAATTTCCTTCTCAATATCATAGAGCGATTGTATAATAATTAAATTTTATACAATTACTTATTACATGGCAAACAAGAATTTTATTAGTTTTTTTTTTTTTAATTTAAAGCAGGTTTTTATTGAAAACTAAGATGAATTTGTGTTACAACTCACGTTCAATTTAATGGTCAAGAACAAGTTAAAATGAGAAATTTTTTAGCTCTTATGCTTTTAGAAAGTGCATTTTGATGGGAATCTGTTTATGAAAATATTTTAAACTGGAATTTAAAGAAAAGTGTTGGAAAATTTTTGACAATTCTACAATTTTGCATATTTCGACATTTTGAAAAATAACAACATTTTGGAAAGCTCTGCCATTTTAAAAAAATTCTGCATTTTAGAAAATTCCGTAATTTAATAATATTTCGCCATTTTGGACATTTAACGGTTTTTTCGAAACCTGCGATTTTTTATCCTGTAGACAGACCGTCTTTAAAAGCGCACTTTTCTTACTTAAATGCATTAAATTAAGAAAAATGTAATTTTATTACATCAGAGCTGTATTTCACCCTCAAGGAAGATGACGCTCATCTTCCATTATTTTTTTTTTCTTTTTTGTTCTTTAAACATGAAGAAATGTGCGTCATTAACGACTTTTTTCTGGGATATCCTTATTTATGGCATATTAGATTTTAATTTAAATATCCAATAAATTGATAAGAAAAGTCAATTTGATTGTGTTTTAAATGAAAAAGATAAAATAAAAAAAAAAGCTAGATAATTTAATGATAAGATAAGCAACATTCGAACGTTAATCTCACTAAATCATAAATTTGAAAAATCAATACAAATCATTTAAATGAAGCTTTTATAAGTGTGCTTATTTGAACTTTAATAATTGATGAGGTATTTTTAGTACTTAACTTTTGTACTGTGTTGCTAAGCATTCTTAAATTATATAAACATGACTTTTGAACTGTAAGCCAACATTAACTATGTCGTCAGATTCATGAAGAAGAAGAAAATATATAGGATTTCTCATTTTCAATTCAATACTTTCATTTCCTTGTCTTAAAATAAATTCAAACCATTTCTGACCATGACCTATCTCAATGAAACTTGTTTATCGATTTTTATCTAGAAATGAGCTGCAGTTCAATGAATTGCTTGCAAATTGAATAACTTTTGAATGTAATGTACGAAAAAAGTTGAATAATTGTATGTGTAATAAATTTTATTAATAATTTTTGTATCCTTGACCAAAAAATTGTATATTTACTCAAGGTTGAAAAGTCATTCGTTTATTTATTGCTCAAAAATTTTGAATTGATTACTTCAAGTGTTTCAAGTGTGAGCATCTCTTGCCTCATTTAGTAATTTTGTGTTGTGTCATCAAATATTTTTCTGTTATTTTTTTTATGTCTAATGATAAGAATAAATGTTTATTTTTTCATATAAAATTTTATTGCTTCATAACCTTATGTCAATCATCAATGAAAAAAACTTTGATTTGATTAGCAATTAACAAGTGATATCTTCTTGGAATTCAATGCTACACTGTGAGATGAAAACCCTTTGCATGGCCCATACAAGAAGAAGTGACCTCAATATTTTTCATAAGTTTATCCGCAAATGTCCTTTAAGCGTTTAATTTACAAAGAGCATAATCGTACGCTGCGAGGCCTTTTCAATTTACAGTGCAATGTTTCAAATATTTGTATTGATCAAAAATTGTTTGACAATAAACATGAAAGTAAATATCCGATATTTTAAATTTTGTCTCAATTTAAAGATTCGTGCTTTGACTTGAATCATCTCTTTACAGACAAAAAAATTGTCATGTAATCATCTCGTTTACCTTCTAAGAGGCAGTTCAAGTTCAAAAGATTATGTCGCGAATATAAAAAATTGTAATGACAGAAAATAATTCACTTTTTTTTTCTTAAAATTAAAAAAAATCGTGTTTAATTTTTGCAGTAATAATAATAATAATTATCATTACAGAAAAATTAAATTTAATAGTCTATAATTCACCATTTAAAACATGCGTGGAGACAGAACATTTATAGAAGGTCATGGTTCAATTCTTGATGTGTGTGGTAACATAATGACTTTTTTTCTTCGTTTTTTGCCGCATAATAAGACATGTATTTTTGTTATATAGTTACATTTTTTATGGAATTTTCAAAACAGAGAACGAAATTCTCTCTTTTAATGTTGTTGTTGGTGTTGTTTAGAGAGATGTTTCAACAATTTTCCACATATGAATTTAATTTGCATATACACACATAACATTAACATGAGAACAATTGTAGTTTTTATACAATTTAGTTTTTTACGCGCGCTTGTGTAAAATGAGTAAAACTTTTTCAAAATATATCGCATACAAATTGAATTGAGTTTAGTCAACGGTCGTCTGTTACAGGCATGAGACATAAAATTGAATTGAAGTTTTTTTAAAAGAAAAATAAATATAAAAAAAAATAATAATCATCGATCTGTCTATCGCATTACAATATAATAATATGCATTGTTACCAATCCGCTTGAATAACAATAACAAAGCATAAAGTAGACGTCTGGTTACTTTTTTTAGACAAAATAAATGTCCCTGAAAAATTGACAAAAAAAATACTACCGTGAAAGATAAAAAAAAATAAAGCAAAAGAATATTACAAGCTAATATTTTGGTGTATTTCAATGAAAAGTGAAGATTATATACAAGAATTAAAAAAAACATCACTTATCAGTTCAATAAAAAATTTAAAAAATAAATTAAATATTGAAACACGTTCAGTTACATAACAAAAGGGATGATAAGAGTCAAAAAAAAAATGATAAAAAATTGTGAATAAAAAAATTAAAAATAAATTAAATAGAGATAACAAGTTCAAAGTCTCAAAAAAACAGTGAATTAAGTTTAAAAAAATACATATCAGTGTGTATTGAATTGAAATTAAAATCAAAATCATTCCTCGCGTAACCACAGCACTAAGTAGTGAGATTCTCCGTATTCTCAGTGCTCTGTTCTATTTTAATTGTTATTACAAGTATTATTTTTAGAACAACTTTTGCTTTCAATCATAATATAAAAAAAAAAAACATATTAAACGAAGCCATACATAAAATAAAATAAATTTTAAGTAATAAACCAAATTCAACGCATCATGGATAAAAAGTAAGTTGAATGACATTGAATTTTAATATTTTTTTGTTTTTCGCTTATTTGTAAAATCCCAAATAAAAATAAAATTAAAATTAAATAAAAAAAATATTTATAGTAAATATTAGTTTTAACATTTAATGTTATTAAATTATGATGATGACGTTATAAAATGTTGTTAAAATAATTTTTGAATTTGAAATTGGGTAATGTAATGTAATGCAATATATTGAGAATACAGTGCAACAAATTTAAGATTAGAATCAATTTTTGGGATACGAACATTTTTTTGTTTAATATTTATAAAAGTTATAAAAAATCATTGATAAAAGACTTTACTGTGAATCGGGAGGAAATTTCATGATTCACAAATTGTTCACTGTTTTTTAAAGGAAGTTGTGTCTGGCACTTTATTAGACATTTTGATAATTTGGTCTATTATATGAACCCATTATATGGATATGGAGATAGTACAGCACTTAAGTTGAGTCATTTTGAACATAGCGCTGTTCAACAAAAAATAATATGTTGAAACAGTTTCTGGGAGACTCGCTTATTTGACAATCGTAAGATATGTGATAAGTCATATCGAGTTCTTATCTCATTAACCGCCGCTCCTAAAATATTGAGTTTTGAACAAAAAGTGCTTCTACGATTTATTTTTTAGGTTAAAATGAAAACTTTTCTTTTGGGTGAAAATTTCAGGTTTCATATAAAAATTTTACAGGAGAGCCAAAACAAAATACGTATAAGTGCTACACAAACTTACACAGAAACCTTGTACGAGAATGAAAAAAACGCGACTTTTCTTAAAAGTTTAGCTCATAATTTTTTAGTTTAAGGTTAAAATTAAAAAACGATTCAACCGTTTGCTATAAAATATCTTAAATTAAGACTCAAAAAAGATTGACAAAGAATTTTTTTGATTTGAACGAGAAAAGTGACCTTCAAGTAGGTGTTGCGTAAACGCATCAGTTGCGCTTAATGTGTTAAATTGAATCATTTTGAAAAGAAAGACATTTTTCTAAAAAAAGGAAATTTTTCCCGAAACTCAAGAATATTTTTCTTTCAATTTCCAATTCCAAAAATTCCCAGGATCTCAAAAAATATAAATAAAATAACTTTTTTTTTGTTGCACTGTGTTTAACATGCTTTAACATTATGACATAATATTCACCTGTTTGCCCTTTAAATCATGACAGTTCATTTTAACCGAAGTAATAATTTTGCTGATGCACGTTGCATTTTAATCATATTTTATTACTTTTTATAATGATATTTTAAATCTTTAACAAATCTATTTGAGATCGAGTTACTTGATTGTATTTTATTATTATAAAAATATACCATTTTAAATACTATGCATTGCACAGTAAGGTATAATTATTTCCCATTTTAAAAAGTTGATCCATTACATTTCAATTGAATTTAATTATTGTAAGAAAAAAAGGTATTTCAATGTAAGCTTAAATTTAAGTGAATTGATTGAGCTCATTGTGATCATCATAAATTGCGATGACAGGCTCTAACCCCAAATAAAATCATCCTGAGAGTTTTCTTTTCATTCATTTCAAATTCAGTTAAATTAAAATTCAACTTGTAAAATTAAGACCCAATTCCTTTAGAAGAGATTTTTTGATGGACTTATTTTTATACGTAAACGAAACCAAAAGTACGTCCAAATTAAAATTCAGTTGCAGTTTTATTTGGAAACAAAACATTACGAAATAACACACCTGTATTTAAACACAATATGCATTGAATTTATTTTAACTCTATGTAACGAATAAATAAGTGTATTTTACTTTTCAAAAAAATTTAACAGTGAAAATCCCAAAAAATTTGAATCCACTGTCTCGAAATTTCTTTGAATTGATTTAATTGATTAAAATTTATATCATATCAAAAAAAAATAAAATCACTTATCAATAACCTTACATTAAATGTTCCAATTTGCAAACGAAATTTACATAATTATTATGATACCATGTCATACATTATTTACACCGGTCATATTAAGATACAATTTAAATTTATTTGTTTAAAAAAAAACCAACATCATCATCATCAAATATTAAATATTATTGAACTTGACACTGAATTTCACATGTGATTTAAAATTCAACGTTTATGAAACTGATATTGAACAAGTTTTCTTGTTTAAATGTATTTTTTTTTATACCTGTAGGTATATAAAAGACTGGTTCCGTGTAATTTAGACAATGCCTCTAATTGATAAAACACCCTCAACTTGTTTGGCATTTATGGGTTTTATTATCATGATCATCTGTTAAATTTTAATGTAGGAAATGAAAATGATGCATAGGTTTTGATACAGTTTCATCTCGTGTCTGGTTTTGTATGTATTCAAAGAGAGAAAGAATTTGAAATTTAACCTTCAGCTTATTTGTTTTTAATTTTTTTTTGTTTAAAAAATTCCGATTTATATACAGGTGATGGAACTTAAGTCGCGGTTGACTAAATAACTGTGTTAAATACCAAAACAAAAATTGTAATTTAAATTTTAATGAAATGTTTTTGATTTTATCGATAATTGCTTAAATAATAATAAAAACAATTATTTTGATTTATTTAAAAATAAATTAAATACCTGAAAAATAATAATAGTTAAAAAAATTAGTCAAATTGACCGTTAAATTTCATCATCTCTCATCTCTGTTCAATTAGCATGGAGTTGTGACTCAGAATAGAATTCACCGACTTAAATGTAAAAACTTCTGCTTTTAAAGTAAACACTTATTGCAATTTACATTTAAAAAGACAATTTGCACTGTAAATATTGATCTAAGTAAGTGTGTGTAAATAATTGAATGAATACATATTGAAAGGAAAAGTTTGAGTCATAATTTAATAGAATTTCTTTATTTTAATATTTATTTTTCAGTGATAATCCTAATAGTGCAGGAGCTCGCCTCTATGCTTTGCTTGTATTGATAGCAGAATGTTTGGTATTTGTTGTGAAATTCAATTATGAAATTCTTGCGGCAATTTACAGACTGATCATTCGTCCTGAATTGAAAGACTTGACTGGAGAAACTGTTCTTGTATGTATTTCATCACATTTTACCATAAAATTACCAGGATTTTAATCTCATGAATTCAAATTTTATCTTAGATCACTGGTGCAGGTCATGGAATCGGCAAGGAGCTAGCACATTTGTACAATGCCCAAGGATGTAAAGTCGTTTGTTTGGACATTAATGAGAAAAATAATGCACAAACTGTCAAGGAATTGAATTCGAGACGGCCTCGAAGTGCATTCCAATACAAGTAAGAAATTTCTCTTATGATTTGTGTATTAAAATGTTCTAAAATGAATTTTGATTAGATGTGATGTGTCAAATCGTGATGAGGTACTTGCAGTTGCCAAGAAAATTCAAATGGAAGTTGGAGATGTAACAGTTCTAGTCAATAATGCTGGTATTATGCCGACGCATCCGATCGAACAACATACCTCTGAGGAAATTCGAAAAATTATGGATATCAATGTCATGGCACACTTTTGGGTAATATTTTTTCTATTCCAAATTAAATTTCAATGCCTTGATATGTAATTTCAGATGCTTGAAGCCTTCCTACCATCAATGTATGAAAAGAAACGTGGACATATTATTGCATTGGCCAGTATCGCTGGTGTTGTTGGTCTCACAAATCTCGTTCCATATTGTGCCTCTAAATTTGCCGTTCGTGGTATGATGGAAGCCCTTCAAACCGAAATTCGTGACACAAAACCAGATTGTGACATTAACACGACAATTGTGTGTCCGTATATGGTCGATACGGGTCTATGTAAAAAACCTAAAGTACGATTCCCAAGTTTGCTTGGATTACTTCAACCCAAAGAAGTTGCAGAACAAATTGTTTTGGCTCACCGAAAAAATCTTAAAGAATTTACAATCCCTAGACATTTAATGTACTTGAATCACTTCTTGAGACCCTTGCCATACAAGTGCGCTATTGTATTCAAAGAATTTATGGATAGTGGTGTTGAGTCAGATTTGTCATAAATTGACATTAAACTAACATTAAATATTAAATGATTTTCTTAAAATTAATTGTAACATGTAATAAAATGTGAAAAAAAATTTCATAACTCACCTATTTTTTTAATTTCGATTTCAAACATTATAAAAGACAAAAAAAATATAATTTTCATTCAGGTTCTTGTTTAATAGTAACATTTAAATTTGATTCTATGTCAATTGGAGGTTCTTCTTTAATTTGAACATCGTCTATTTTTTCGGGTATGGGTTTCACTTCGGTTATTTCCTCATTGTGTTGAATATTTGTGTTATTATTATCATTGTTATGATTAAAATTATTACTAACAAAAGAATTGTGTGGAGCTTGAGTAATTTCCTGTGATGTATTATTAATCATCGTCGGCGATAGAGTTGCTGTTGTATTGAAATTTGATGCTGTGAGTCCAGGTATGACGATGCCAGGTGGTGTATGTGCTATATTTTGACTAACAGGTTGATATGTAAGTTGATAGACAATGGATTGATTTCCAAATGCGTCAGTTTGCAGAGTTGGAATTAGTTGGGGTTGCATAGAAAATGTTGGAACTGTTGGAATGCTTAGTGTTGGATTGGGAAATGGACTTGTAATAGTTGGTTGCGCGGAAATCATTGACATTTGTGATGTGATTGATTGAGTTGTCGTCAAAGGATGATGCATTGAGACTGGGGATGCGATAGATTGAGTTGTCGTCAAAGGATGATGCATTGAGACAGGGGATGCGATTGATTGAGAAGTCGTCAAAGGAATCTGCATTAAAGGTGGGGAAGTGATTGGTTCATTTGCTACATTGGTTGAATGTACAATTAATGGTGGTGGATTCACAATTTCTCCTAATTCTCCTGTAACGGGCTTTTTTGAAACTGAATTATCTTGAGAATTTGACAAATTATTCCTAGTATGTTTCGAATTTTCATTTAAATTATTTTCATCAACATTTTCTATAATATAAATATTTTCAGGGTCAACATCTAGTTGAGCAATTTCCATGATACGTATTGACGGCTTCTTAATATCCAAAATCTTTTGACGAGTTACATGAATTTCAGAATTAATTGAATTCAATTTACTTGTTGCATCATCAAAATGCTCATCAAGCAATTTATTGAACGATTTCCAGTCATCATCTTCAATAACGTCTTTTTGACAAATTTTCAGATAACAATTCTGCCAAAGTTGTTTCAATAAATTAAATGAATCGATCACACGTACAATTGTAACTAGACATCCATTTGCAGCTGTTATAAAAACCTTAAATTTTCCTTTTGTTTTTATCTCTTGATGGGCATCAATCGCTCGTCGCCACATCTTTGTACAATAACTTATGATATCAGCCGATCTTGTACCATGAATTTCATACAGTTGTAAAAGGTAATTATTGAGAGATTGATACATTTTATAGTAATTTTGATTCACATCACCTTTTGTGTCTACAATTGAATTTGAGATTTTCTCAGTGGCACAAATAACGGCTTGTTCTATGTGCGTGACATGAATTTGGAATGCCATGAAATCCTGGATTATTTGGGTGATGTGTTTAATGACTTGTGTTAATCGGACTTGAATCTCATTTGGAAGGGAAATTACTTTGCGTTCCGGAATTTTGGATTCACATGATTTTTTACAGATAATTTTTGAAGGAACTTCATCGCAATGTGATGATTTTTTGGTCTGATTTGATGTTACAATGGTGACTTTTGACGGCTGTGTTGCATTATCAGGTTCAGTTGAAAGTTTACGCCTGTAAAATTTAATAAAAAATAATTATGATTAAAATCTTAATATAATTTGGCATGAAATGTCCATCCTATTCTTCTCATATTACACATTTTACTCTCTGTTTTGAAATTTTACGCTACAATAAAAAACATCTGTCTTTCATGTGTATACACAGAAATCGTAGTAAATTCTCTCGAAATATTTTGTATACAATACAGTATGTGGCGGTCAATAAAAATTTCATTTTCGCCACATTTTCTTGGATTCTTATGATTTTATGAGATTCATGAAATGAGCGATGCAGGGAAATGTCTGATATTCAAAAGAAAAGAAATTTAATTTCAGACAAATTATTAAATTTTACTTTTAAGTCCTGATAAAATCAAGTTCTTGGAATTGTATACTTTGAATAAGACTTCTAATGATCGCTCATTCAGATGTTGTTTATTGAAATCCAGACTTTTTCAATGAATGATGTCTGTCTATGCGACGATAAGGAAGTAATTTTAAATTTTAACAAAATATACGTACTTGACTGACAATGCAACATCATTTGGCGGCACATCTTTCTCATTTTGATCTTTCGAAGTTCCTGGTTGTGTACATCCTCGATTTCGCACAGAAAAGACGCAATGTTGACAATTTGACTTGTGACATCTGAAATCAACTCCAATTTCTTTCGGGACAAGTTCCTTCCCAGATGCGAGCTGTTTCATGAATTCTCGTAGCATGGAATGACAAATATTCGGAATGTTTGCAGTTGGAATAACATTTGGCTTTAATCTTAGAACGGAGCTGTCTGAGTCATTTTCTAAATCTACTTCTCTAAAATGATCCTTGCACACCGTTTGACCGTGATAAGGACACTCATATGGTTGATGATTGCAAATTCCTAACCAAAATTTGGCCAAATTCTTATTTGATGGAAATAAGAACATGTGAATTTTGGTTTTTTTTTCACGACATAGCCGATTATTTTTGCATCCACTCATATAGCATTTGCTTGACAGTATTGAATTTCGTTCATCATCTTCATATTCCTTTTCAATGTGTGTCTCTTTTTCAGGTAAATTCTTATTATTCTTCATTGTAACCTCTTGCGTCGCATATATTTTTTTTTTTATATTTACATAACCTTCGTGTAGAATAAATTTTCACATTTTTTTTTTGTTTTTGTTTTGTTTTGAACTATGAATGTACACTAAACGTACTTCAATTGAACGACGATAAAAAGTTTTGGACTTAACTGTGTAAAATGAGAATACAAACTGAGCACTCAACACTAAATTCAACGTATTTCAGCAAAGGTTTGTAAATGAGAGAGATAGTTCCGCCCAATAAAATACAAAGCTCCGCCCATAATCATTGTCATGGAAGACGAAAAAAATGTTATTCACTCATGCATAGCAATTTTGTATGTTATGGCTTTTTCTGTACACAAAAATTAAATTAAAAGCATAACATTTTTTGAAATTTAATGCATTTAATGAAAAATTTCTTTTTTATGAATGAAAATTGAATCCTCCAAATCATTCACATAATCAACAGGTAGTTAAATGTTTTTAATCAATATATGCAACAGTTAACTTTAAATGTAAAATGTTGCAACACTGTTGCAAATCATTTTTGATACAAAGTTGCATTTCATTTCAAAACTTTACATGAAACACAATAGAAATTTAACGGTTTTTATATTTGCGTAATTCAAATATAATTTGGACATCTCTCGACAAGTAAATTCAATTTCATTTCAATTAAATTTATTTCATTTTCCAGTCAATAGATGTCAATACGTGGATTAAACTTGCTTCAATCCTAACTCGCATGAATAAAATAACCACTTTCATTTTTCATTGACATAAATTTTGTACATTAACATCTGAGCATTTGAATGAGTTCAATGAACAGCTAGAATATTCTGTTGTTATTTTTTTCACATTTAAATGAGCTTGAAGTTGTTTTTTAAGCTATTTTAATCTATTATTTTTTTTTTTATTTACTTGTAGTGCAATGAAATTTTAAATTGAGTTCAAAAGTTATTAATCGAATTCAATAAAACCAATAAATTTAAGGGAAATTGATTATATAATACATTATTCAATGAAAACAATAAGGGAAAATCCATTTCAAGGCCTTTCTATTTCAGTTTAATTCTGAAATTTTACTTTAATTTTTTTGGGAAGAGAAGAGTGAAGATTCATTGCATTATGAAAATTAATTTGAAAAAAAAAGTTTTATTTTTTTTGGGGGTAAAAAAAATAATAATCCAGAAATTTCCTTTATACATAGCACAATAAAATGCCATAAATACATGGGAAGTCTTTTATATACAAAATTTTTCTTGTTGAATATATTTTCCTGGTATATGCGCGTATAAATTTTCATTAAATTCGATGAGAGAGAAAACGAGAGAGTAGGGGTAGCTTTACCAAGTTCATCATCATTGATTTTTCTGTTTTTCAGAGATGATGTTTTTTTCAGGTATATCCACATCTATAGATACACGTCGAAAATCAGCTGTATTGACTTTATTCTATGCACATGAGCAAACACTCCATTGCACCTATGCGAGGAAAAGAGAAAGAAAATCGGAAAATATGTCGATTTCCTGAAAATTTTTGAAGATTTTCATATTTAAATGCAATTTAATCCTCCAAAATCCATTGAAATTAGAAAGGTAATACATTTTCCTAGAAATTTCAATCAAAAAAAGGACTTTAAATTGACATCAGAGACCACAATCATAAAAAGCCGGTATTGCATTTTCATTATTTTCCTTATGTAAGTAGGCAGACATGATGAATATCGTTATTTAACATTTTATATAAGAATTTTCCCCTTCTACAAGCATATATGAAGACAGGTACAGACATGAAACGTGTTCCACGAACACAGTCAAACCATATGATCGCATGTTTCATTTATTTATATAAGAATTTCAATATATAGCTATATATACAGAAATTGTGTAAGAATTATCACACACACCAACACAAGCCCTTGAATAATGTTATATAAAAAAAAATAATAAGTACCAGCTGAGAATTGTATATACACGGAAAATGTTCTTTTCATATGGCAATGTAAAGTATATAAATGTAAGTTGAAAACATATGATATAATAAATACAGTTGAAATTGTACGTGAAAATATATATAGAAACAGTTTCTGCTAAAATTTATGACTTTTGTTGCCAAGACCGTATATAACTATATAGAAAATTTTTATCATAGGCTTTTTCATGTCAGATATCATTGAACCTAATTTTTTTTTCTATATTTAGAGAAAATTTTCATACATGTTCTTATATGGAATGTAGTATGAAAAAATTATTTCTATGAATGATGTGGCCTTAAATTAAAGTGCTTTTAATGGAATTCAATTTCGTTCATTGAATTGAATATTAAGATGTTTTTTTTTTAAATTAAAGTCAATTTCTAATGAAATCTTATTTGAAATTCACTATGATTTGAGTCCTTTACCCTTTAGATACACGTGCAATACAATTTATAGCTATGTAACTGAAATTGTCTCCCTCGTATGTTTTTTTTTGTGTTGTTGTTTTGGATGAAAGCCAAAAAAATTTCACTTCGTGTGTCTACGAGTTCCTGTTTTCCCACCCATTATAAATGAATGAACTACCTCAGTTGTTTATAGCTGTTTTTGAATCAAACTCAGCTGTGTTGTTTCTTCGTTTTTTATGCTGACTCTACTTTTAGCTACATGCCACACCAAAATTTTTGAAAAGAACAATATTAATATGAAAAAAAACAGACATTTCGAAAACAAAACACAAAATGTTAAAAATAAAGACAAAACACTCTAGAAAGGAAGGTGCAATGAGGTTGAATGGTACAAAGGCACAGACACAATTATAACTTTGTGAACTGGACCAAAAAATTGAAGAAATCAAAATGAAATTTAAAATTACAATAAAAAAAATTGTATCGTATACACACACATATGTGTGTGTGTATGGCGATCAAAAGGCAAGAACAAAAAAAAAAAATAAAAAGGAAAAAGAAAAATTATGGTTATTAGATGGGCGTAAAGTTTTTTTTTCCTTTAATTTTTCATCACTTATACACACTACATTATTCAAGTTTTGTTGCCATTATTAATTCAATTGAATTTTCGCTTTCATTTCCATTGCTTACATTAAATTGAGACGTAAATTTGGAGAGAGGAAATGAAAAAGGGATGATTATCATAACATTTTGTTCACCCCATCAAGAAATTACATAAATTTTCTTTTATAATTTGATTAAAAATCAAAGTTTAAGTAAATTTTAAATTTTGTTTCGTTGAATTTTGCTGTGAATTTTAATGAAAGATTAAGCAAAAATCGATATGAAATATAAATTTTTTAATAAATTTCCTTTTTTTCGTTTACATGAAAATGGTAAAGAGAATGAGATTATTCAATTTGTGACAGTATGAGATTGAAAAGGACGATATAAATGGGAAGTAAGTTAACAAAAGAACTCTTTTCAAATGATTTAGTGTTGTTAAGCCTTTTTAAGCTATGGATTTGTTCACTATAAACGTTTATTCTATGCTTGACAACAAATCGATTCATTTTTTATTTGAACTGCTCTGTGCAAAATCCAACCTTTTTCATGTCAAAAATCCTTCGTTTACTGTTTTATTCCTTTTACTTGTATTCCATTTTCTAGCTGCTTAAATTGATCATCTTCCATCATGTACATAAAAAAAGTTGTATACACTGAATTTGGATTTATCCTTGCAAAATAACAGTTTTTAAAGAGTTTTCTCTCATTCTATTCATTTAAAATACAACAAAAAAAATGAAGTAAGGCCAAGCAAAGTCTTTTCTACTTTTCCGGTTAATTTCGTTTCAAAAATCTTGGTGGGGGGGAAAGTATATATACACTCAGGAGTATATTTTTACAGGAAATTGTTTTTTTTTTTAATCATAAACTGTTCATTTTTTATTGTTACATAACCTAAAATTCTTAGTTTTTAATGTTTTAAAATATTCTGATAGTTTTTTACCGGGCAAAAAAAATTTAAAAACAGTATTTAATGAATATATTTCGGTGTTTGGTAATTTTTTCATAAGTATAATCATTATTTTTTTTCATATAAATTTAAAACGGAATATGACGAAATTTGTGATATTTTAAAAATTTTATCAAAAAAAAGTAAAATTTCTTGTTCAAATGTTTATAGCGAAATTTTTGTACATAATTCTATAAAGCTATACGCATTTGAAAAGTTGAGAGTATTATCTAGCAGAAAATAAAAAATTAAATCAACAAATGGCAGCTAAAACTGTTCTGGGGAAGGAGAGAATTGAGATTTTTTTTAACATAAGAGGATGGTTGAATGATTTACATTTTTATAAAATTTGTAAAGTTAGAGAAGAAATAACATTTTTTAATTAAAAATATACTTAAAAAATATACTCCCCTTAATAATTTCGGCAAATTTTTAGTGGGGAATAACCGGAAAAGTATGAAAGACTTTCCTCGGCCTAAGAGATTGATTATAAAATATTTTTTTTCACTTTTTTTTCTTATTTTTATTTTTTTTTTTAAATGAAAGCAACAATACAAAAAAAATGAACATAAGTGTATATCACACATTTATTTATATGGTGCAATGTCCTCAATTGACACACTTTTCATTTTGATGACTCTCTTAACTGGATGACTATCATGATTCATTGTGCTTGAACTTTTCAAATTGTCTTATTTGTTGTTTGATGAAAATGAAATAAAAAAATAAGTTAATTTTTTATAATATTTTATTTTATTTATATATTTTTTATTTATTTACGAATGTATCAACAAATCTTTAAGCGGAAAATAACTCAACAAATCTTTAACAGTTAAAATGAGGTAAAAAAACAGGGTATTTTAAAGCATTTGGCATTTAAAAGCAATGCAAAGAATAGCAAAGAATGCATGTTACTTAGAAATTATTTTTTTTGGTAACGATATTTAAATTAGGATTATTTAGTGTTGTTGTTGACTAAAGAGAGCTTGAACAGCTGCTACAGCAGCAGCTTGTGAACCATCGTTGCCTCCATAGGATTGGCTTTGGCCTCCATAACTTTGTCCTGTATTTGAGGGGGGTATAATGTTAGTTGTATTTTAAGTTGATTGTAAGAAATATTGTGTATCAAAAGAGAAAGTTGGGTTATTGAACTGAATTTAACATTTAAAAAGTGGGTGTGTGTGTTTAATGATAGTGACCTCCTTGTGATGCAGCAGCGGCTTGAGCAGCAGCAACAGCAGCAGCTTGAGCTCCATTACCACCACCATATCCACCTTGGGAGTAACCTCCTTGACTTCCTTGGGATGCAGCAGCAGCAGCTTGGGCAGCAGCAACAGCAGCGGCTTGAGCTCCATCATTTCCACCTTGGTATGATTGTTGACCACCTTGTTGACCACCTTCATTTAATGAAAATAAAATGAATTATATAATATAATATGAAAAAAAAATATTATTACCTTGTGCGACTAAAGCTTGGACAGCGGCAACAGCAGCGGCTTGTGAACCATCTTGACCACCTCCTTGTTGTTGCTGTTGTTGTTGTTGTGGGGCATCAGATAATTGAACATTAAGAACTTGAGGTCCTGATGGTTGTGGTTGTTGTTGTTCTTGTAAGTGGACACGGATTGTGGCTGGTGGTGGTGGTGGTGGACCGTTATCAGCAACACGGACATGGATTGGTTGTGGTGGAGTTGGTGGGGCCAATTGTTCCTTTACTCTGACAATAATTGGACCTGGTTTTGGACTGCAGAAAGACAAAAAAATCACAATTAAATGCTGTTATAATTACAATTAACCAATTAAAAAACTCACGTCTTTGGTGCTTGTTGTAAAAGAATGATTGGCTAGAAATATGCAAAATGTTTTAATCGTCAATATTTTGATCATCCATTTCATTTAATCTTGTTCTTAGATTATTAAACAAGTTTTTCAACACCTTCCATAAGGTCTTTCCATGAAATTCAGAATCATCATCTGAAGTATCAGAGAGAGACCAGGAATATGCTGGACCAATGACACTTACTCTTGGTTTTGGTCTAAAAATTTAAAAAGAAATCGTTATTAGATAAAATATTTCATATAAATTAATAATTTAATGACTTACGGTGATCCTCCAGTTTTGATGACTTCAATGATTTGTGGTGCTATAAAAAAAAAATATTTCAATTAAACAAATTTTTCAGTATTTAAAATTTCAATTAAGCTTACGTCCTGGTTCGTTGGCATCGGCACGTTGTTCTTGGATGATGCGGATAACTTGTGCTATAATTAATTAAGAAAAAATAAAGTTAATTTGTGATTTTTTTTTGATTCGATTAAGTTCTGAAGAGATTCGGGTGTAACATATTTAAAATGTTCTATTCATTTTCTTACTTAAGTCAGGTGACGCAGGGGCTTCTTGTGGAGCACTTTGAGGAGCTTCACTTTGTTGGGCATTTACATTTTCGGTAATGACATTAATAATTTGTTCTATAAATCAATAATTTTGATTTAAAAAAAAATAGCTGACATTTAAATTGAATGAAATGCAAATCAGAGACAGATGATTAATAAAATCATGTTTGTGTCTCGAAAACAATAAGCATGTCTTTGTCTTTGAAGTACTAGAGTGAAGACGAGACATTAAATCAAAACATTTAATGTGATTCTTACGTTGTGACTCAACAGGAGGAGAAACTTGACGAGGTTCAGGTTGGGGAGCAGGCTGTACTTGTTCTTGTATTACTTGGACAAGTTGGGATTGTTGAGCTTCTTGAGCTATTCAAAAATTCTCATTTAAAAATTTATTTTAAAAGAAATTTCCTTTGAAAGTATTGTTCAAAGTAATTGAATTGATTCAAAAAATGTAATAAAGACAATGTTTTCAAACATTTTTATGTCTTATAATTTAAATGTAAAATACTAGATAGGATTCAAGCGTATTTTAGAACAGATTTAAGCATTTTCACAGTGATGGTTTATTTTTGGTTTACTTACGAGGAGGTCCTTGGGCTTGTGCTCCTGCTTGAGCATGGCCACCACCACCACCGCCGGCAGGCAATGGAACAACAATGACTTGAGGTTGGCCACCACCACCATGATTTTGTCCTGCCAATGCAACAGCAAACAATGAACAAATAATAAAGTATTTCATTATTATGATTGTTATTTATTCAATAAAAATATCACAAAAAAAATTGAAGATAAGATACACTTTTGTTTGATAAAAGCGAAGAGAAGACAATGATGCTGATTTGGGATGAAACTTTGGTATTTATTTAACTTTTTCAGGTAATATATTTCAAATGCTTTTAATATCGAAAAAACAAAAAAAAATATTACAAATTTGATCATATTAAAGCCATCCATATTCGTAAAGAAAGGTGTCGCTATGTTAACCCTGAACTAGTATTTAATAACCCAAATAAAAGAAATATGTAGAAATAATTGCATCAAATCACATATAAAATCCATAGAAATGCATAAAACTAAATCAGATTATCACAAAAATATGTAAATAAAATATCCATTTGCAAGAAACCGTCACTAAATTACTATTAATGTAAAAATGGTCCAAAATTTCAAGGTAGATTTTCAAATTGCATTAGTTAATTCATTCATCAAAACATCGAGACAAAGAAAATGCAGTAAAATTGGAGCAAATCGATTATGAAATATTAAAATTCATATTTTTTTTTTGCGGTAGTTTAAATTACGAGGATATCTTGTAACCTATGCAAATATTTTTGCTCTTGAAATTGAATTTGAATGCTGGATTCAGTTAATTTCCTGTACAATTTGTGGTCCTTTCAATTTGAATTGGTTACTTCGGGATATGAAAATTTCATATTTTTCAAAAAATTATACACGCAATGAAATATTTTCAATTAATTTTTATTTAAACTCAATTTAATCTTTGTATCCTCAATAAACTCAAATTAATCTTTGTATCCTCCTTAAAATTGAATGATCCGTTTAAAAATTTCACTGTCAGAGCCATTTCCAATTTCATCGGAATCCGTTTTCGCTTACACTGTAAAATTAAAATTAATTTTAATATCGAGATGATTTTGCTTTAAAATTCAATACATACGTTTCACAACATAAACTATTGGTCCTTGGCCGCCTCCTCCAGATGGTGGCTGTTTAATTTGAGTTGAGTTTTAGGTTAATAAAACATTTCTTTTTAAGATTAAATTTTACTTACTGGTGGTGGCTGTTTCAAAAAATAAGAAAATAAAATATTAAAATCATTCAAATTACCAGAAAAAAGTGATTAAATAACTTACTGGTGGTGGAGCAGCAGGAGCTTGTTGCAAAACAATCACTTGAGGTGCCTTTAAAATTTAACATTTCAATTATCAGTTACTCATTTTAGGTAATTTTAATCTTACTTGTCCGCCACTTGGTGGAGGTGGTGGTGGTGGTGCAGGAGCAGGTTGAAGAATGATATATTTGGGTTTATCATCACCACCGCCTCCAAATGTTGGCTTACTAGCTGACAATGCGATCAACGTAACAAAAACAACGAGAAATTTCATTTTAATGTCCTGTTCTTATCTTGACAAAATTTAGAATAAGAATGAAATGGCGTTAACGAATTTTGAGCCTCTTTTATATCAGCAAAATCGTCATAATAAAATGACGTAAGACTTACTTTTATCATTGAAAATTCTAATAATAATAAGAATTGATAAAGATGATAAAGAACGAAAGTAAGAAAAAATAATGAATTAGAATTTCAGCATCAATTTCATATTCATGTCTCTTAATTTCCATATTTTTTGTATCAAAATCAAAGTCTATCATTATATGAGATATGTTTTAGTAATATTTTGCAAAACAATAAAAAAAAAAACTAATAATTTTCGGTTTTGAAAACAAAAACCGGTTTACAGTTTTAATTTATTGCTACATTTTTATATCATTATGATACGATTTTGAATTAGTTAATTTTATTAAGGGAGAGTGAACTGAATTTAAAATTCAATATGAAAATGACTGGATTTTGACGATTTTGAATTAAAAGTCTTTCATTTTTTGTTTTAATTTTAATTTATTTAAATTTTTTTGGTTCATTTTAAACGCGATTTTGCATTGATTTGGTAGCAATTTTTCATGTGTCCATGAAATTACCAGCCACCGCCTCCTTGGCCACCGCCGCCTCCTGGAACTGAAATATTAAAAGAAGGAGAGATTAACATCAGAAGATTTTATAAAAATAACATCGATTATTTGGTTATGGTAACAATCGTAGACTCACCTTGAACAACGATGACTTGAGGTTGTGGGGGTGGAGGCTAAAATTGATGAAAAAAAGTAAATTAAGATAAGTTTTTGTTTGATTCAAATAACATTAAATTTATTTTTGTTAGGTATGTGAGATACTTACTGGAGGACCACCGCCGCCGCCGCCACCTCCTTGGAGAACGATGATCTGTGGTGGTGGTGGCTAAAATAAGAGAAAAAGGAAATTAACCTCACGTTTCAATTCATCAAAATTTCATTCTGATTTTGAGTTAAGACTTACAGCTGGTGCCTAAAATTAAAAATTACAATAAAAACACAATAATAAGCTAAAATTTTTCAATTTCAGATCAAACATATACTCACTGGTGGTGGAGGTGGTGGTGGTGGTGGAGGAGGAGGAGGTGGAGGTGGTGCCTGAACAATAATAATTTCAGGCTCTTTTTTGCCACCGCCTCCAAATGTTGGAGCAGCTGTTGTAACGGCAATAAATGCCACAAAAACGACTAAGAATTTCATGATTACACTTCCTTTGACGAATGAAGAATGAGCCGGATGAAGTTAGATCCTTTTCCTTATATTTCAAAAAAAAATATCACGTTTCTGTGCCAAAAATTACTTGTTTTAGCAAACGAGATATCGTCTGTTAATTTTTAGACAAGTTTTTGCAAAAAAAATTAATCATAAATTTATAAAAATTAACCTTGAAACTGAAATAAACAAGTTCTTATTAGATTTTGAATAGAATTTAAGCTTAAACATTTCTTGAGCATAATTAACATAATTGATTAAAGCTCATTCATAAGTAAACATATTTTTTGCTATCATTATTACAGCAAGGAAGACAATTCAAAAAGTTATGGTTACATTTTCATATCACATTTTCACAGGATCATTTGAATATGCAATGAAATAAAAAAATCTTTCTATCCACATGATTGACATTGATAACCCTTTATCCTATCCAAATTCATTGAACTTTAAGTAAAGATTTAAAATGCATCCAAATTATGTAAAGATATTTCAATGTTCCTTTTAATTAACGGTGTGTAAGACAATTTATCAGGAAATCTTTAAAATTTTGACATAATTCATTAAATTAGCATATAACATAAACGTTTATTGGCTATAATTTACACATCGTTAATCAAATTAACGTCCAATAATAACATGAAATTGATGCAAATTACGTTGTAAAAAAAATAATGATTTGATACAGGTAAAAAGATGTTTTTTTTGTGTTACGAGGTGTTACAACGAAAAAAAAAATTAAAACGGTAGCTTTGGATCAAAAATACCGTGTCAAAGGTGAGCCAAGTAGTAAATTTCTTGTTAAAATTAATCGCATTTGCATTGAAAATCTATTAATTACAGTCAATAACTTGTTTCAGTCTTCATTCATGGTGTTGCATTTTAATATTATGGTTGTTTTTTACAATTTTGTAAATTAATCAAGCAGATTAGTCATCAATTTCTTCAAAATCTTTTTATAGAATCTCAGGGACAAAAATAAACAAAGATATTGCATATGATAAGTGTAAAGGTTATGAGATTTTATTTTGATGATAGGAAGTTCATGTCAAACATATAAAAACGGTTGTGTTTGATTGAAGATCAATTCATTTCGAATTTCAAAGTAAAATTGAGTAGTTCGTGTAAATAACAAAAGAAACATTTAAAATGAAATTATTATTATTAGTAATTTTTGTATTAACACCATGCATATTTGCTCGTCCCGGTGGTCATGGTTGGGCTCAAGGAGGTCAACCTGCTCCTCCACCACCACCACCACAAGTCATTCACGTTATCCGTGAAACAGTTCCAGCTCCTTCAGCAGGACACTCATCAGGACCTGTAAGGGATTTAACATCATTTTGTGCCACATGACATTAAACAACAATGTTTTTTTTTTCAGCCAAAAGTTTATCACGTTAAACTTATAAGAAGTCCTGCTCCACAACCTCAATCATCAGGATGGTCACCACAACCCCAATCATCCGGGTGGGCACCACAACCCCAATCAACAGGATGGGCACCTCAACCACAAGCACAACAACCTCAAGTGATCCATGTAAAACTCCAACGTGCTGAAAGTTCAGGTGGACATGGTTATGCTCCTCCTCCTCCAGTAAGAACTTTTTGCAATGAAAGTCAAATTAAATTTTAACAATTAATTTTAATTTTAGCCTCCACAAGTTGTCAAAGTTCAATTGGTCCAACAAGCCCCTCAACCAGCACCACAATCAGGTAACTTTACATTTGTTTGACTTTGAATTGAAATGAAAAAGTAATCTTTAAATTATTTAACAGGTGGAAATGGATGGTGGTAAATTCCTTATCACGAAATGCATCGGGATGCAGATCAGATTATAAAAAGTATTTCAGTTTTGTAATTTATTTGATACAATAAAAGAAAAATTTAAATTTAAAATTTTAATTTCAAAAATTATTCTATTGTCTGTTTAATGTAAATTGGATTTTAATTATATGGATTAATGTATCGAACTGTGGCGAACTAAAACAAATTTTCTCTTCTATTCTAGTTAAACCATATTATTATCATCATCATCATCATCAACAAGAACTTTTGATATGGAACACACTATTATTTTCCATGAATACACATCTGACCATTCTATTATTATGATTATTTGTTTTTATTATTCTTAAATAGATTATTTTCCACAATACTGTTATTTGATACTTTTGTTCTGTATTAAATTTCGATTCAAAATAATAATCGTCATCATCATCATCATAATAATCTAAATATAATAATACAGATCATTTTGATATGAAAATGTGCTAATTTATTTGTTATATGTATAATTTTTTTTATTATCTTATTTCACATGATATGTCATGGGGAAAGTGTGACGATCATATTATATGTTAGTTTATTTATACATATTCATTACACTCCAAATAAACAAAAAGATCATGCACAACAAAGGAACTATGATTAAATGCATTTGTGGGACATTATTATGAGGTTACATGTGAAATTTTGAATCATGCATTAATTAGAATGAATTGTATTTTAAATTATATTTTTAAAATGTTAAAATATCCCATTAGTCATGTTTTAATGGAGAGTCATAGAGTTATTTCTGTAATTTTTGTGATCACTTCATGAGATCACTTCACAAATGAGAGATTTGTGAGCACTTTTATATGACTGTGTCTCTAGAACTTCGTTTTTAATTTACTTTTATTTTTCTGGGAGCGATGAAGCAGAGAAGTCTAATAAGCCTTGGAAGTACAGATAACTCTGAGATAACTTTAATATGACAATTCACTGATGGATCTAAAACTGAAGAGGAAGCTGGTTTTGGTATTTATGGGAGAGATAAAAATTGGTCATTTTACGATAGCGTTGAACACTCCGCAACTGTTTTTCAGGCTGAGATGCAAACCATTAAAGTATGCTGTGAATATATGCTTTTCAATGAATACACAAACAGAAACATAATAATAGTGTCAGACAGCAAGTCTTCTCTTGAAGACTTAACCCAATCAAAAATAAAATCTCGTCAAACATGGAGATGTCTGATAGCACTATTAGCACCTAGGTGAACAAAATAATTTAAAAATCGTGTGGGCTCCAGGTCACTGTGGGATAGAAGGAATTTAAAGGAATTAGCTAGAAAAGAATCTTCTAAAGCTCATAGAGCAGAAGATATTAAATGACGTATGTCCATAGGTATAACCAATGGATACGAGACCAATTTAAAAAAAAAATGGAATGGAAACCCCAACTAAGATAATCAAAACGCTTCATTCATGGTCCATGTCCAAGAAGAGCAGAGGAACTGTTGAACTTATCAAAATACAACTAAGGTGGACCATTGGAATATTCACAGGTCACGAGAAATTTAGATACCATCTAAAAAACATTAACCTAACGGAGGATAATACCTGCAGATATTGTGATAACGACATAGAAACGGCATAATATGTGACTGTGAAAAATGGGAAAGATTGAGAAATCATTTCTTCGCAAATGGTCATCCAGATGAAGATGATTTTCCAGGATATGAGTTAGGACTGTTGTTGAAATATTTTAAAACGATTGGAATGTTAGTAGAATAGACATTCGCGACCAATAGGTCGTTGAAATAGGCACTTAATGGCACAAATGTGCCTTATAGTCAGGTACGTATATAATAGGGCTTCGTTCCGAAGTGGACGCCTTTTCATATCTAATCTAATGTATGACAGTTGTCGTGTTTTTTTTAGTATTTAAATCTAATGCAATACCTAAGGGCCTTATAGTAAATTACATTAAATATTACTGTGTGTGGCAATATTGATTAAGAATAACTACATGACAATTTTTCAAAGTTTTATTTTATTCCTTTAATCGATGAGAAAATTTCCCATCGACTCAAATAACGATTTAAAATTTCAAAAGAAAACAGCTCTATGAAAAAAATAGAAGCACCATTTAATGACATTTTATTTCTAATAGGAACAAATTAATTTTCTTTTTTGTGTCATTATAATTATTTTATCACTATTATCATTATATAGCTCGGCATGAGTTTACTATATTTTTGTTCTTTTTTTTATACACAACTTAATTAAAATAATAAGATAAATTTACTATTTTTTTCCTGCAATACACTGCTAAAAGGAGAAACTTTTCTATTTATAATACAGAAAATTTCCTTTTAATTCATGTTAATGACAATAATATGGCACTGACACATATCATCCAGATGAGACATCAGGCGCCTCTTTTACTTTTTATCTTTTATTTTTCGTTGACACGTATTGTTATCATTTTTATTGTATTTTATTATGATGATATTATTATATTATTACAATTTTTTTTTCTTCGTTTCCTTCTTGTTTTATTTCTATTACATTTTAATATCACATTGTAGGGGTCATTCATTTCAATTAAATGTTTTATTACAAACACACACACACACATGATACATATAAAAACTTTAACTTAATTATTTTCATCTTATTTTGATTAAATTAATTCTCATCATAAAACAGATGATGTCTCAAATATCCAAATGAGAGTGTCAAACACAAAAAAAAACGTCAAATTGATTACAATTTTGCTTGTCACTCATAATATTACTTTATTATTTCAAATTATTAATAATAAAAGCACTTTTCAAAACAAAACTAGATAAAAATCAAGGTTAAAATGTCAGATTAAATCAACAAATATGTCATGATTTGCAAATTACTACATAAACATGATCTATTATTAATTAATCAATTTAAAACTCGTAAATTTTTTTTTTACTGTAACGATATATTTTCATTGTGACTTTTAAATAAAAATTTGAAATTAATTTTTCACCCACACGAACTTTAAACAAAAGAATGAGTTTCATTATAAAATTATTTTGTCTCCTCCCATCATGAAATTATAATTATTTTTGAATTTGTGCTCATTCGTTTAAAGTACAAATAAAAATACAATACAACAAAAAATTGAAAAGAGTTTTGTTCAAAAAAAATATGATCCAATTAAAAATTAAACATTTTTTCATTTAAACTCTTTCACATTTTGACGGTTCCTCATATTTCATTTAACCTATCTAATCATTATGGTTATTTGTGGTTTTTTTTTTAAATTATTTTCAATTTCCTTAGTTGTGCTACACATGCAATGTTAATTATTTAATTGAAATCGAATATTTCGTTACGTTTCCTAATTGAATTGGTCTGGAAACTATCAAAATGTAAGTTGTGTTAAAGTTCAGAGGTTAAAATTGGAGTAAAAGTATGGATTTTGTCATGTTGAATGTTAAATTAATATTAAAAGGGTACTAAATCATGTGTAATTTGGCTGTTTTCAAGTATTTTTAGAAAACTTAATGTTAAATAGAAAATTTAGTTTAGTTTGGATTCAAATGAAACCAATCAAGGTTAATCCATGTCAAGGTAATTTCTCAATAACTCATTTTATTATACGCAATTCAATTTTCAGGTATTATGGCGAGCCTTGGTGAGGAAATTTCTAAACCTTTCCAGATTTTCCTTGTATAAGGTGAATTTTCCTTTGTTGATTTCTTGGGATTAAAAACATTTGTTTAATTGTACACAATTAATAATGCACTTTAATTCAAAGAAGGTCATCTGACTGAACTGAATTGTCAAGGACAAAGAAATTGTATATAAAAAGTGAACTTACAGCCACAAAATACATTTTAGTAACAAATCTCAGACCATTTGATTCGAAAAATGTTCAAGTACGGTCAAGGAAAAGTAAATTTTGCTACATTGGAAGCGTCTGTTGAAAAGATTGACTTTTTAGCAGGATCTCTGTTATTTCAAAGGAAAAAGGAATTTACATGCAAAAAGTGGTTTCCTGTCATTTTCTTCATTTCAACATACATGCTTGCATTTGTCTTAATGGTTGGCACATTTATGCAAAGACAACTCATTTTGCATATTCTTGAAATTATCTTCAAATTAGTATACAATTGTGTCAACATTACATTTATGGTAATGAACTTTCGGAAATCACAAGTGAATTACTTGTTTTTATGGTGTAAAAAATTGTATAATCCCGAAAATTATCCAACATTATTTGGCTCGTCAATTCATAACATAGCAAAAAAGCACATTGAAACAGCTTATTACAGGACACAGTTCATCCTCAAATGGGCACCAATTCTGTTTGTGTCCGATACAATATTTACCACTCTTGGAATATCAATTATTGGACTACTCTTACCTGCTTCTGTGCATCCACAATTTAAGAGTTCAGTTCCATTTTATTTACCGTTCAAAGAACAAGAGACGTGGCCACATTTTATCATTACTATAATAAGCCAAACTGTTTGTGCACTTTCATTGGGTTTGTGCTCATCTCTAGTCGTGGTAGTGTTTTTTTTCATCACAATTCATATCATTTCATTTGTTGATTTGATTAAAGATGTAGTTAACAGTTTGACCAAAGAAATATACAGCAATCAAAGGAGATATGAAGACGAAATGCAATTATGGTCTAAAATTATTACAAATATGGCTGTTGAATCCCTTGAAATGCTCGGAATTTTCAGTAAATTATATACTTCATTTTTTTTGTTAGTTGAAATGGCTGCATTTGGATCACTGATTATGTTTGGTCTAATTGTCTTGGTACTTAAACAACAATATGCAATTGGAATAGGAGTTCTACCGGCTGCCTTCGTTTATTACGTCATAAGCTATTTAAGTGAAATGATTGATAGTAAGTTTAAAGATATAGCAAGAAGTTTGTATGATTTGCCATGGTATATGTTGAAACCAAAGGAACGAAAAATCATTTTGCAAACAATGCAATGTGGAAATATTGATTTAAAGTTCAAACCAGCTGGAATTCATTATTTAACACTTGAACGTTTTATCAAAATTGTACAAACTGCTTACACTAATTGTATTATTTTACAAGATTTAATCACCAAGTAAGCAAAAACTCAATTATGGCCTCAAGTAAAATTAGCAGAAAATACAGTTCAGCGTTCGCACTTTTGAAAGATAACACTCAGCATTTACAATATTTTATTATTATTCAAATATTTAAATTAATATTAGTACACAACCGCCTTCGTTATTAGCACTGAAGGTATGTCATCATAAAATTCATATTAACAGCTTTACCATATTAGATAACTATTTTATTATTATAGCAAGTACACATTAAAATATCCATAAAACTGACCTTTGCCAATAAATTTGTAATTGAAACTAACTTGATGTAAAATAGATTGTTTATTTAAGTTGTTATAAATATTATTATTGCTGTAATAATATTTGTAAAGTACTTTGAATAAATAGAAGTGTTTCGAATATTAATAGTATGAATATTTATTTCGCATCTATCTATAACTTTATGCTAATTTTAGTTGTTATTTTGATTGAAATTGTGAGAGATCTGCGTCTGTTTATTTCTTTGAAACCTAAATTGATATATTTGGGTGTAAGAGTCATCAAAATTCGTTTAGAAGTGAAATTTAGATGCTCTATCTCGCCTAATGGAGCAATTTAGCACGAATGGACACAAGCCGAGTAAGATCAGTGAAGTAGAAAGTAAGTATTGGAGCATTGAACGAATACTGTTGTAGGGTTTTGTAATTATATCTAACAAGTGAGTATCCTAACCACTAGACAATATGGGAAATATTTTTTGAACACGATTGAAAACAACATTGAATAATTTTAAGATTAACATGAGAGAACCCAAGCCAAGTAAGATCAACGAAGTAGAAAGTAAGTAAGTATCAATCAAGTGAGTATCCTAACCACTAGACAATATGGGAAATATTTTTCAAGCACTGTAATCTTCTTTGGAAGTGTTATTTATACATTTCCCTTGAATTCAGTGCTTTCATTAAAAAAAAACCTTATTGTGTTTATTTAAAATACGGTTGAAAACAACACCGAATGATGTTTTATTAATATTTAATTTAAAATAATGGTAATTGTTGTTATTTTACTCTACATATAAATAAAATTTTATTATTTTTAGCAACTTGCCTCCTCATTGTTAAATTTATTCAATATTTTATATTATAAACCTGCGAACGAAGCATATAATAATAATTTTTATGCATGAATTACGGAAAAATGACAATGCAAATTAATTTTATTCTTGCTTTTGAATACAATTATTATTATTATCATCATCTATGCATCAGACTAAAAAAAATAACAGTCTGTTGCTTTAAAAAGTAAAGTATTCATAATATTTTGCAGTATTATAATTAAAAATCCAAATTAAAGTTAGAAAATAACGCATTAAAAAAATTAAACTTTTACTCTATAGCTGAATTGAAACAAATTTTAGGTGCTATCATAATAATAATAATAATAATATTAAAATAAAAAAAAATATAAACAAGCAACGAAACGAAGCATCATGTTTTCATTTTGGGTGAGGCTTTTTCTGCAGTGTTGCATTAATAATAATATTATTTTCAACACAACTCACAGTAAAGCACACCAAACTTTTTTTTTGTTTATATTATTTAAAATATTATTATTATTTATTATTCTGAATGCATTTTATTTTATTTATGTCTATTTTAACCACATACGTTCCTCTACACTATTATAGTTTTGAGCTAAATTGAAACCAATCTGGTTAATTGAATTATGTATATATTTGAAACTATTTTTTTTTATTTGAAACAAAACAGTAACATAAATTAATTAATTTGTAACCGCAAATGTTTGATTGTACCATAAAAAAATGGTTTGGAAATTTATTTGATTGAATGGCTTCTGTTTTGATTTTCTGCATTCATATTAAATGAAGATTTTAATTAAAAAATTTCATTTATTCATAGTAAAATGGGAAAAAAATTCAATAGTTTCAAATTTCAAAGATGCTAATCAATCATCACGTATATTTTTTTTTTTTTAATTCTAACTGTGAACATACACATTCATAAAAACCAGCTGATACATATTCCCAAATGTACAAATGCTTCATCCGTTTCATTTCAATTAAACTCAAAAACATTTAATTGATTCTAGGGAATTCTCCGTTTGCTTTTTTTTGTTATTTACATTTTTTTTTTATAATTGTTCATCTACACTTAATACTATTTTAGTTTTGAACTTATACAACACGTACAATTTTTTTTTTGATTTGAATTTCAAATAAAAAATACAAAAAAAAGAGAAGAATTAAACAATGAAACTACACAGAATACAAGAATATTGATCCATATGTTTGATTATAATCATTTATTTTTATGTATTTGTTTACATATGCATTTGTATTTTGAATTCTGTGCAACCCGGATGATAGACACAGAATTTTTAGGTTTTTTTTCCTTCTCTTAATTTTACATTTAATTTAGAGAGAATCGAACATTTCAAACGGTATCCGTTTCCTTTTTGATCTTCTTACATGTGATGCAATTGCCACACACACAATATTTGAATGGAGTATAAACATATTAGATGATGCTCTTTTTAAAATAGGTTTCATTTATTTATTTTATTGAAAATAAATTGCAAACATATGTTTTTGTCTTAAATCCACGTAGTATAAGAACTAATTTCGATTGAAATGGATCTAGTGATGTTACAGTTTATTTAGATGAGTTTGAAAACTGAATTAGTAGATTGACACTCTTTTTTAACTAAGTCACTTCATTGTACATAATTGAATGAAACAATTATTCAAATTCAAAAATGTTATCCTTCCTCCTGGCAATCAATTATACGTTACATTACATAATTTTATAAAAATATTCAATTTCACCTTTAAAAAAATTATCATAATAATAAAGTGAACAGTTGCAATTTTTTTGTCTAACATTTTGTGTATTTGTGTATTTTTTTGAAATTAAATTATCTTTACAGAGACCGCAGGCACACGTTAAATGCATGCAGTCCTTCTAGGAAACTGAGAATCATGACACATATGCTTCCTTTACTCAATGTGTTCTATTATCCTTTGCAGTATTTCGTTTATTTTTTTTTAATAAGGATGTTTATATCCATTCACATCAGGGTTTTACAATAAATTTATTTATTATTTTATTTTAGTTTTGTGAATTTGTCTCGTGTGCTCCTTTTTCATGCAGTTCATTTGATATTATTATTACTATACAACATTAAAATAGGAAATCCCCGTTCTTTCCATTATTTTTCTTTTTTACAAACAAAAAACTATTTTTATTGAATATTATAATAATAGTTTGGTTGTTGTTATTAACTGTTATCATTATTATGGAAAATAACAGAGAAAAAGAAAGACCCGACACAAAAAGAGATTGTTTATCAATAACATCCAGACTGCTTTTGCCATGTCTGTGTGTGTAGGTTTGATGTTACATGCATGTAACTGTTGTTGTTTTTTTTCTATTTTTTTTTTTTTTGGTAAATAAATGTGTTTATTATTAAAAATCCCCCAAAATCCATTCTATAGATGTACCGATAGTTAGATATTATGCAGATGTTAGGTCTTACTTAAATTGGCGCCTATGGCATTATTAACGTATCACTTAGAACAAAAAAAATAAATATATAAAAATACATTTTAGAGTGCTAATAATTTATGTATGTAATCGACATAATTTCAGAAACTATTTTAAGGTTACACATGAAGAAGGTTCGAAATGGAATGTTTTTGTATTATATATTATATATTTTTTTTTTGATAAGACAAAATCGACATGCCTGCAGAGAAAAGAAAAAGTCATTTACGATATTAAATTGTTTTTACAGAACAGATCAATTTAATTAAGATTTGATTTAGGTTTTTTTGTCCTTTACTTTCATGATAGGCTGAAATTTCTCTCCAAATTTATGGAAACTGCTGTTCATTTACCCATTCCAGTACATTCAATAACATGATAAATGAACCATGGCTCAAAGTTAATGAAATGTAAATGAAGTTTTCATTATTTCATATAATATAATATTTTTTTTTTAATATAATATTGCTGATCTCCTGTGGTGACGAATATTATAGTGATAAGTTATTGCTCATATGCAGTTGTGGTGCGGAGGAAATCAAAGGGCTCACATCATTATTAAGAGAAACCTTATTGAATTCATTTCAATCCAAATTTGATTTTGGACTACGGACCTGGATTCATGTCCTCAAATAAATAAATTGAATATCGTCATTCATCAATGATATAATAAATGCAGTTGAATAACAATTCAAATTTAATATAATTTAATATGAGTTACGAAAACATCAGAAATTCATTAACATGAAACTGCATGCTAGAACATAAAATTACTAACTTCACAAAAAAAATAAAATTACATAAACAAAAACACCAAGGGGAATCAAATTTCAGCTTACATTCACACATTCAACTCTTGGTCCACAAAAATATGTATTAGGAAACATAATATGTGGTGATATATTGTTTAACTGTCACACATTGTTCCAATTCTTTCTCTCTCTGGCATGTATTATGATGATCATTATTATTATTATTTATGTATATTGTTGTATTCTTCATGTATCAGCACTGATGTGAATCAATAATTTAATTTTATTTTACATATATAGCGTAAATATGAATAAAGGAAGCAATAAATAATTTCCACACAATTAATTAAAACCAGATACTCATATAAGCTCATAGTATGTGTTGTTTTTTTGATGTTGTTTAAAACCCAGAGTTACTTCGTTAAGTTTTAGTTTATGGATCAGCTATTTGTGAATTGGAGTGAAATTAATGAACGATGTATTGTGATATCCATGATAATAATAGTAAAAAAAATATGGATATTAAACAAAAAAATTATCATCGTACCAAAAAACATGAACAAGTTTATTTCGCTGGGTTAAAGGGCTGAATGTGACTCTCATTAAACCACACTCGTTGATTTATTTTCAGATATTCAGTTCTAGAAAGATAAACAATCGTAAAATTGTTGTTGAATTTTTTGACTTGGAACTGTAAACAAAAATTTCATGTTTATTTTTTCTAACCAAATCATAAAATAATCATGTAAGAAGGAATTGGAAACGTACTCTTAAAGTAAAATGTATAGAATTAACAAATTTTTGGCCTCATTTACATTTTAAATTGGGCTAAACCTAGTTTTTGACAAGATTTGAGTTTCAGTGATCTCCAAATGGTCTGATATTTGACTCAGATTCACAAAACAATGACTTACTTGCCTTGTACTTCCTCAGGGAGTCCAGGCTGTTCCATGTTGAGCAAAGGCGATCTACAAAATTTTTCCATCTAAAACGTTGGATTGCAATTTGATTCAGTTCCTCCAGGTTGTTAAATTGTGCCTCATTTACTCTCAGACCGAGTTAGCATCAGAAAGTGTGGAGCGTCGCCAGGTGTTCCTCGGTCGACCTCTTCTACGGCTACCTAGTGGATTGTATATAATGGCCTGGAGTAAAACTTCTAAAGAGTCTTTTCGTAATTTATGCCCAATATAACCAAATTTTCTTCTACGTATTTCCATTTTCTCCATATTTATGTTTTGCGTCTCAGCTTTTCGCAGCAGTTCCTCATTCGAAATTCTATTCGGCCATAAGCGGTTGGTAAATACTTGCAGCCAGGTCTCACAACCATACAAAAGAACAGAGAGTTTGCACGATCTTAAGATATTAAGCTTAACCGGTTTGCTGTAGACTGAAGAGCACCATATACGGTTAATTATCATAAAATCACCCCTAGCTTTTCTCATCTTGATTTGCACGTCTTTAGCTTGTTCTATTGGATTTTCATCGCGCATCAAAGCAACTTGAGATTCTGAATTAATTTGCATTAATTTAGTCTTGTTGACGTTGATCTTCACTCCAACCTTAGAAAAAAAAAACCTCTTCTAATCTTTTCGAGAAAATTTGACCTAAATTCCTGATGAATATAATTTGGCAATATTTTGCGCACTCTGAGTGCTCATATGAGTATTTTTTCTATAGTTTTAAATCTCAAAAGAGCATTTTTTTCCATTTCAACATGAACTATGTCAAAATATTCCATAATTTCTGGATCATAAACTCCTAAACAATATCATTTTATATCTAAACTTATGAAAAAAAAATAGTGTTGGAACTCAAAGTAATCTCATTTACAAATCGGTTTATATCTGCATACGAAATCTAAGTTTTCTATTTTCTATAAAAACGCTTTATTTTAAATAAGAACATTTAATTTTATATAACATAATGCTAAACCACTTATTTTATTGAATAACCAAACACATGTGTCATAAACATCTGGTGTACTGGTGATTTTACTTTCAATTCTATGTGCTATTAAATATTGAATAGTGATGACTGTTCGTATGTTTTATGAGCAATTTCAAAAAGTATTATTATTTTTTTTTATTAAATGAAAACGTTTAAAAACGCGTGATTTGCAATGAAATACTAAAGCAACCGGCAAATATCATATGGTTTAATGGATTTTTTTGTGTGTTATGTGTTGCAATAAACTAATCATATTAAATATTATAGACAGGTTGCCGACTTAAAAATGATTATTTCTTTTAATTGCATTTTGAATGACATTCATATTCACATCTGAGCATTACAGTGAATTGTTTGTCATTGATGTGAGTAATAAAAGTGAAATATGTGTCATCATCGGACGTTGCACTTGCTTGATTGATTGAATTGTGAAAATATAATGAATGAATGTCAATATTGATGAAAAATGACAGTAATGGAAAATAAAAGAGTGAAATTAATTTAATTTTTCATTTTAATATTAACATTTATTCACAAAAATCTGAATACATTGAAAGAGAGTGGGCTCATATATGGTTTACCATCCACCTTGTTGACCACCTATGAAAATTTTAATTAATTTTGTAGTAAAATTTTTGATTTCAGATAATTGTAGACTTACCTCCTTGTTGTTGGAGTTGAACAACGTAGGTTTGTCCTCCTGAACCTCCATGACTTCCATGTGATGGTGGTGGTGGAGCTGGAGCTGATTCTCTGACTAAGTGAATGACTTGTGGTGGAGGTCCCTACAATGAAATCAATTAAAAATCTCATCATTTTAAAGTTTTCCATTATAGAACTTACTTGTGGTGCGGCATGTTGTTGTGGTTGGTCTTGAACGACACGAACAAGGATTTCTTGTGGAGCAGGAGCTGGTGGTGGTGGTGGAGGAGCGCCACCTCCACCTGATGGAGCTGGAACTAAGTAAATCACTTCAGGTCCTTTGTCTTTTTTCTTATCACCGCCACCAAAGAATGTTGGTGAGCATGAAGCAACAGCAACAAATGCACATAAAACAACTAAAAATTTCATTTTGTGAGTGTGTGTGATATTCAATTTACAAGTCAAAAATTAAAATAACTTCAAAATTATCTTACATGAGCCTTATATACGAAGAATTACATATTCTTGTAACAGATAACAAGTTTTTCAGTGACATACTAAGATCTTAAGATACATATTATCAGTAAATTACAAAATTAGCATTAACTAATAAAGACAGAAATTACAAACCCTTTAAATTAACATATCAATTCATTAATTAGCAACTCATCATATTCATGAGATCAAAATCAAATCGATAATTTATTGAATGGATTTTAAATAGGTATGCTTTTTCATATGAAAAAAAAACATGTTTTATCCAAACCTATTTATTTTTGTAATCAAATGATGTCACGAATTCAAAATATAATCGGTTTCACTATGTTGTACAAAAAAAATCGAACATAACATAAAAAATCAAAGAATTATAAGAATATAAATGATTTTATTGGGATTATTAACGATTTTTGTGTTCAAACACATTAAAAAATGTTGATGAAACTCATTTCACTACTTGATGAATTTGATCGAATCACGTTTATTCAGTTTGAATTTTTGTAATTTTATACTAGTTAATTTATTCAAATGATGATCGGCAATAAAGTTGCATAATAATCAATATCATGTTCTTCGAATTTCAGGTTTTATTTTTTAATTTTATTTATTTTTTATGTTAAATATTGTAAAATACAAATAATCTCCAAATTTGGTTGAGTTTCATTAGGATGACTAGCATTTTTGAAAAGGAAAATATCATATTTTATTTGATTTGAATCTGATACCAATGAACATGGATTTTGTTCACTCTAATTCATTCAATATTATTTTTTGTTGAAAGTTCTGGTCATTTCCATTGATTTCTTTCGATATTTTTTTTCTATTTAGTATAATAAATGACGTTATTTTATTTGATAATGAAAGTGAAAAATGAATCGAATTTGCACGTTTTTATAATTCTTCGCATGTGTTGCTTTTATTGTCTCGTTTCTGTCTCATGTATCGAAATTTAATGTTGTCAACTTTAGAACAAGAAATTTAATGCAAAGTAACCGAGATATGAATTGAAATTGAAAAAAGCTTCATTGAGAAAACGAGTTTTTGCATCCGAGACTTATTTCAGAAATCTCAATCACTTTACGATTAGCACATGATTTTCTAGACAAATTGGCGTGATCAATTATGATGCAACTTATTAAAAAAAACTTTATGAATATTTTTTTTTTTATCAGTTTTTAAAGCGATACAAGAACAGGAATTAAGTTTAATGAAACGAAACTTTGCACGAGCAAAACTTGTTTCTTTTTTTTCTTAATTCTTAAAATTTGTTCTGAAGATTATTTTTTTTGTATTTAACAAACCGGATATTTTTTTCGAGATCATATTATGTTAATTTTTTTTTACTGACTCTGCTCGTGTATAAATAAATTCTATTTTAATTGTTGCAAAAAATCTTCCTGCAAAGAGAAATTTTTATGATTGAAATTCCCTTCTTTTACTGAATGCACTTCAACTTCTCCAAATAATTTCTTGTGAAACTAAATACAAAAAATTAGATCCCATATATTAGGACGTATCCTATGGGGTTGACAATTGATTGTGAATATGCTGATTTCGTCTCGTTGTTGCTCTTGTTTGACGTGTATTTCCTTGTGCTACAAGTTCTTGTAATTGTTTTTGTTGTAACCAAGTTTTCTTTGGTCTTCCTCTTCTTCTTATTCGGGGAACTTCATAAGCTATAGCAGTTTGTACTGGATTATTAGGGGGTCTTCTCTTCACATGTTGCCACCAGCTGAATGATCTCTGCCTGAGTTTTTCTGCAATTGGCTCTTTAACATGTAAACTTCCTCTTATAAATGAACTTCGAATGAATGCACCTCAACATTTTGGTTAAATCTGACTGATTATGAATTCACATTTTAATATATCTTTGACCTATTTAAATATATTCATATTAGTAATGACGGCTATAAATTTTTATTGAATTGAGTTTATTAACAAAGTTTTGATTAAAAATATGCAAAATTGGGGACAAAAGGTTGTGACGTTTTTTGCAAGAAAATATTAATAATAGGAAGTGAATTATTAGATAAATTTATAAGTTTATACTAGATTTGTCTAAACTAGTTAAGATAATAAAGATTTTTTAGTAGTATAAAAAGCATCGAAAGGATTGCATCTTCAGTTCAGTTTCATCTAGCAATTTTGCAAAGAAGTAACAAAAAAATAATAAAAATGAAATTCCTTATCGTTCTTGTAGCAGCTATCGCTGTTGTTTCCTGCAAACCCCATGGAGGTGGCCAACAACAATCCCAAGGACAAGTTTTCCAAGTTCAAGTTCAACAAGCACAAGCTCAAGCTCAAGCTCCTCCAGCTCCACCACCACCACCAGTGAGTTTTTCTTATGCAAATCATATTTGATTCAAATGATTAATCGATTTATTTTTCAAATAGCCACAAATCATTCGTGTAATCCAAGAACAAGCACCAGCCCCAGCTCCTCCACCACCTCCACCTCCACCACCACCACCACCACCACAAATCATCAAAGTCATCCAAGAAACTGCTCCAGCCCCACCACCAGTAAGAATATTACATTAACATAAATTCCCTGCAGCGATATTAACAAATTTTTAACTATTTTAGCCACCACCACAACCACAAGCCCCTCCACAAGTTTTCCAAGTCCGTACTGAAACAGTTGCTGCTCCTCAACCAGCCCCACAATCCCAAGGACAAGTTTACCAAATCAGTGTACAAGGTGCTCAAGCTTCAGCTGGTGCTCAAGCCGGTGGATGGTAAATTTAAAACACGCCAGCATGATAAGAACTCCGACCAATGAATTACGAACTAGATCAAAGATAATTTTGGTTCTAAATAAATAGAATTTTTACAAACACAAAATTAATGTTTTATTTTACAACTTTTACAACTCTTCATTGATAACCAAATGACTTTCTTATAAAGGAAGATTTCTTTTAAAAAAATATAACTTTTTTTTTGCTTATACGGAACACCATTATCGAAATTCTATTTTAAACACTTGCCTACACTTAATTGTGATGTATGCGAAAAAAATAAAAAAACTTGTTTTATGTTTGATTGCAAAAAAAAATAGAATAAAAAAGTGAAAAGAAACTGAAATTTAGTCAGAATTTTTTGGTATAAAAAGACAAAATAATAGTGCAACATCAATTCATTCTCAGTCTAAATTTTAAACCGAGCAGAAGTCAAGATGAAATTCTTAATTGTTCTTTTCGCTGCTGTAGCTTTAGCTGCTAGCAAACCACATGCACCACAACAACAATCACAAGGACAAGTTTTCCAAGTCCAAGTACAACAAGCTCAACAACAACAACAAGCTCCACCAGCACCACCAGTGAGTTTCATTAAATAGTAAAATATTTCAGTCGCTCTATAATCATTTTTTTCCAATTTAAACAGCCACAAATCATCCGGGTAATCACTGAACAAGCTCCTGCTCCAGCTCCTCCACCACCACCACCACCACAGCCTGCCCCACCACCACAAATCATCCGTGTCATTACTGAACAAGCACCAGCTGTATGTTAAACTAAATCTGAATTTGAAACTATTTTTGCTTATAATTTTTTTTACATGTTATAGCCACAACCTCAACCAGCCCAATCACAAGGACAAGTTTACCAAGTCCGTGTTGAACAAGGTGGCGGTGCCCAAGCTTCAGCTCAAGCATGGTAAATTCGGATAAAATCTTAAAAGTACCTGATTAAGATGATAGTACCACCAAGGATAGTTTGCTTATGACCAATGATTTGACAAAAGTTTGATTTTGGAGAATAAAATTTTAAGAGAATATTGAAAAAAAATCGTTTTTTTTACTTAATAACTCCTTCAAAGAAATTCTGGATCAGTTTTCATAACATAAAGAGATAATTCATTATAATTTTTATGTTGTTTACTCCGATTTAAATTTATTTAACCTTGTTAAGAATTACATAATTTACAACAGTACCGCAAACCAGTTAAGATGATACACTACACGTGATACAGACAATTTTTTGAATTTAAAATTATCAAATCAAGACATTTTGTGTACAAATAAAAATCTTCTTACAAAATAGGTAAGTTAGAAAAGGTTTTTCATAAATATATTTATTTAAGAAAAAACTGGTTAGACTCGAACTTTGACTATGTCTTTTTTTGTATAAAAGCAATGTTGCGCAAACCATGGTAGTTTATTCTTACTTCAGATTTACATCGAAAAAAAACCATTTACAAAAAAAAATCCACCATGAAATACTCATGCATTGTTCTTCTTGCTTTCGTAGCTATTGCTACTGGTAAACCACATGGTGGTCAACAACAACAACACCAACAACCACAAGAACAAGTTGTCCATGTCCAAGTACAACAAGCTCCAGCACCTGCTCCAGCCCCAGCTCCAGTTCAACAAGCTGTGAGTTTATCAAATCATGTGTTGTGAAACTTTTAATAATGATGGATTTAATCTTATTTTAGGCTCCACAAGTTGTCCGTGTTCTTTTGGAACAAGCCCCTGCTCCAGCACCAGCTCCAGCTCCACAAGTAAGCTACTCATAATATTTTCCGTGTAAAAATTTACTTAAATTCCATGTCTTAATTTAAGGCCGCCCCACAAGTATACCATGTTCAATTAACCCAACAAGCTGCTCCAGCCCCAGCACCAGCTCCAGTCCAACAAGCTGTGAGTATTACGATTAAAGTAATTTTATTTTAAATATTCAATTATATCATCCATAAATTTAGCCCCCACAAGTTATCCGTGTTGTCACTGAACAAGTTCAAGCTCCAGCTCCAGTCCAACAACAACAAAGCCAAGGACAAGTTTACCACGTTCAAGTAGCATCAAGTGGATCATCATCCCACTCTTCACCACACGGACACGGACACCATTATTAAATGGTACAAGATTTGTAGATAACAGTTAACTCAATATTCCAAATTCAAAGTAAAGTAGCCAAAAAAGTAATGTTTTTTTTCCTTGTAAAGAAATAACGATTTTTTTTTTACCAATAATCAATTTGTGAAAATAAATTCAGATTTTTTTTTAAAAATGTGAATGAAATGACTATTTTTCAAGTTTTATATAAAAAATTTCATACATCATCCATCCAAAATTTTTGATTTGATTTCAACTAATTATGTGCCCCTTTACAAACCACAGAACAAAAAATACAAAGTGAAATTAGTTTAATGACCATATCATTACATTAATAATGGAATAAATTTTACACACAATTTTCTGGCAATGTAATTTTCATTATTGTTGAGTGTCGGGTGTAAATCTTGCATATTATTATTTATATTTAAAAATAAAATTATAATTTTTAGACTTTAGGGAGACAAACAGAAACAAAACTTGAACCTCAATCAACCTAAAATTATTGTGACAAACAAAAAATAGTTCAATTTTACATTCAAATCGATTGTCACTCAACTGACAAAAACAAAAATACATCAATATGATTGTCAATGAACTGACAAGGTTAAAATATAAAGCCATTTACCTCAGAGTGTTAATATTTGTGGCACTTTTTGCCACAACATATGCTTACTCTGGGAAAACATTAACAATTTTCTTGAGAAATATTTTCCAGCTGTGTGTGTGTTTTTCTTTTTATTTAATACTTTTTTTTTATTAGAAGTTTCTTCTCAACTCATGTTGTTGATGATGATGCCAAAGGCAGCGTTTGTATCGCGTGTTTTTCTTATTGTAAAAATTACATTGGCATCATCTGTTTTTTTTACATACATGTGCTTACACATTCGCTAAACTATCTCAGTTAACTATGAAAAAGATGATGAAAATATAAATGAAGGAGGGAAAAAGAAATCATCATACAACACTTTTCACTATTTTACTCTGATTTGGAAAATTTCCAATGTTTAAATTTACATAAATAATAATATTTTTAAATTTTTTTCCTCTAAATGTTATGCCACGTTTGAGATATGATGTAAAAATATTGTGTATTTAAATAATTCTTTTATTTTTTTCTCTTTTTATCCGTGTGTGGTAAATTTTATGATTTATCTTTTTGTATCTTAACAGATTAACGGAAATAACTTGAATTTTTACAGAATTACAATACATTTCATTTTAGCTGGAAAATTTGAGCATTTCCTTGTAAACTTTACATCACATTATGACGGAAATGGAACCGTTCAATTTCGAAAAAAAAACAAACAAACATTTTATATTTTTATCGCAACTTCGTAATCATCCTCATAAATTTGTCATTAAGGGTCACGAAACAATAAAATAAAAAAAAAACTAATTTAAAACTCTTTTTATTTATTTACACATTTGATTACTTTTTTTTTCAATTTAAATTGTTTTTTTTCCATATTCTCATGTGTTATAAAAGGAATTTCAAATCAATTTTTAATGAAAATATCAATTGTTTTTAAACACGCATGCTAAATATTGGATTATATACATTGTATTTATCATATATTACATCATTATTTTAATATACAATGAAAATGTATTCAATTTGTGCTTTGTTTCACGTGCATGTCAAAGAATTTTTGATGATACTCTTTTTTTATGTAACTTTGATATTAGAAAAATGATGAAATGAATTTGATCAAGGTAATATTCAGGTCATATTCAATACAGCTGTGCTTGATTACTATCAAAAAAATTTTTTTTTTTTTTAAAAACACACGTTTTCAAAAAATTATTTACTGATTTAGTAAATAATTATACATTATTTTTTTTTGTGTCAATATTTTTCACTGGAACGTTTCAAGTATTTAACTAACCGATAAAAATTTGAGCAAAATTCCCATAATAATTTTTTTCGATTTCATGAATACATATCGTAGCTGTTCATAAATTTGAAAGGTTAATTGGATTTATCGTTATCATGATTTAAGTTTATAAGCCTGCACTTTAGCCATCTGTCAGGTCATCGAAAATGCAAAGGAAAATCCTCTGTTTTACTCACTGAATCATAATATTTTGTCTTAATAATTGCATGACATCGAATAATTTCTCAACTTAAAGTCATTAAATTGTCATAATCCAAGTAAAAATACACACATATGCATATAAAAAAATTGTATAATCCATTTTTATATTTTCTTCAATTTTTTTTGCATTTCATTTTAAATTGGACACAATTATGTTCATAGGAAACTCACAGGAAAAACCCATAATTGGATAATGAAATGGAAAATTGTTGCCAGAGTCTTGTCGTGCTCTTGTATAACAAGGCAACACATGGCGTGCTGTTAAAATTGAAAAGGGTGATTTTTTTTTAATGAAGGTACATGCCACAAAAAAAATCATGTATGATGAATCGCAAAAAATTGTATTATTATTATTAATATTATTAAAAAAAAATTTTGTTCAATTTTCACGGTGTTCATGTTTTTACATAAAAAAACCCACCTTCCCTAGACACATTAACTGATATAGTTGAGGTATTTAGTTAAGTAATTTTTTTTATTAGCTTGCTGGTGAAATTTCATGGAGTTTGTAATACTCATTTATGTTATTTTACATATTTGATGATTCTATTCAGCATGGAAAAAAGTAAAAAAAAGGGTTTGTCATGACTTTATTATATGAATTTTTTTCCTATTTCATTTTTTTTAACCTAATCATAATAATAACTAAAATGCTAGTTATGGATGCTTTGTCATGCCATTGTTGTCGTATAGTAATCATGCACTCCAAATTATAATAATTAGTTTCCTGAAGTTAATGAATATGAAAGGAAATAAGGATGACAAGCTGTGGCAAATGAGATAATGACTGTGGTGGTGGTGGTTTAATTTTCCATTATTATATTAATTGTCCATAAATGGAAATTTTTCATTAAAATTACCTTTGTAATATCTTTTTTTTTAAACATCCATTCCATTAATGTTAAAATTAAACGGATGTGAAATACGTCAACAGTAAAATAAAAATAAAGTTATCATCTAAATTGAAATTTAATTGCAATCAATTTCAGAGTAATTTCAAGCAAATATCGAGCTTTTATTGTATCTAAATGTATTTTTGAATTAAAATCCAGACAGAATGGATTCATTTTTATTTCCGTTTTTAATTTTAATCTTAAATTTCTTGTCTTTAGATGGATCAAAAGTGAATTTCCATGTAACAAGTCTCAAATGTAAAAGTGATCCAAATATGTACAATGGCACCGATAATTGTTTCATTAAGTCTTACAGGAACAAGACACGTCTCGTAACAATTGAGCATAATTTTCGCAAGCCATGCCACGATTTTTGGATACATTTGATGTTTTACTATAAATTTGGTGGTACAACTCAATATCGGCCATGGATGTTCAATTATGATGAAGATTTGTGTGCATATTACAAAGGAACAGCAAATCCCGGGATATTTTTTGGAATAATCAAGAAATTACTTGAACGATATACACCGAGGACCTTGCATGCATGTCCGTATCATGGAGTTGAAGGAATCACGGCGATAAATTTGGAGCAAATAATTTCGAATATTTTTCCACAAGTCATTCCAACGGGTGATTACAGGATTTATATTCGATTTCATTCAAAAACCAATAAAACGTTCCTTGAAGTTACAATTGGAGGACGA
>LN483767.1:7788-107415 GCA_900002565.1 Culicoides sonorensis
TTTTGTATGGGCACCCTATATTTTTTTGATGCATAAACACTCCCACGGTGAATACGAATATAAGTCTAGAATATTATATGGGTCTCAGATGAACCGTTTGGGCGCTACGCGGTCTTCAAGAAAAAAAAGCGACTGCAATATAAAACTTGTAATAAGAGATGAATGTGACGTGAATGAAAATTTGTGTTGTATGAAAAAATATTTTCCTGTACGACTTAGATATAGGGTGTCTTAGGGAAAGTTGTTCAGAATTATGAGAAGAAAATTTTGGCATGAAAATTTTCCATTTTCTCGGAAAATTTCGGAATTTTCCACCTGGTCACCCTATTTTTTTGTATGGGCACCCTATATTTTTTTGATGCATAAACACTCCCACGGTGAATACGAATATAAGTCTAGAATATTATATGGGTCTCAGATGAACCGTTTGGGCGCTACGCGGTCTTCAAGAAAAAAAAGCGACTGCAATATAAAACTTGTAATAAGAGATGAATGTGACGTGAATGAAAATTTGTGTTGTATGAAAAAATATTTTCCTGTACGACTTAGATATAGGGTGTCTTAGGGAAAGTTGTTCAGAATTATGAGAAGAAAATTTTGGCATGAAAATTTTCCATTTTCTCGGAAAATTTCGGAATTTTCCACCTGGTCACCCTATTTTTTTGTATGGGCACCCTATATTTTTTTGATGCATAAACACTCCCACGGTGAATACGAATATAAGTCTAGAATATTATATGGGTCTCAGATGAACCGTTTGGGCGCTACGCGGTCTTCAAGAAAAAAAAGCGACTGCAATATAAAACTTGTAATAAGAGATGAATGTGACGTGAATGAAAATTTGTGTTGTATGAAAAAATATTTTCCTGTACGACTTAGATATAGGGTGTCTTAGGGAAAGTTGTTCAGAATTATGAGAAGAAAATTTTGGCATGAAAATTTTCCATTTTCTCGGAAAATTTCGGAATTTTCCACCTGGTCACCCTATTTTTTTGTATGGGCACCCTATATTTTTTTGATGCATAAACACTCCCACGGTGAATACGAATATAAGTCTAGAATATTATATGGGTCTCAGATGAACCGTTTGGGCGCTACGCGGTCTTCAAGAAAAAAAAGCGACTGCAATATAAAACTTGTAATAAGAGATGAATGTGACGTGAATGAAAATTTGTGTTGTATGAAAAAATATTTTCCTGTACGACTTAGATATAGGGTGTCTTAGGGAAAGTTGTTCAGAATTATGAGAAGAAAATTTTGGCATGAAAATTTTCCATTTTCTCGGAAAATTTCGGAATTTTCCACCTGGTCACCCTATTTTTTTGTATGGGCACCCTATATTTTTTTGATGCATAAACACTCCCACGGTGAATACGAATATAAGTCTAGAATATTATATGGGTCTCAGATGAACCGTTTGGGCGCTACGCGGTCTTCAAGAAAAAAAAGCGACTGCAATATAAAACTTGTAATAAGAGATGAATGTGACGTGAATGAAAATTTGTGTTGTATGAAAAAATATTTTCCTGTACGACTTAGATATAGGGTGTCTTAGGGAAAGTTGTTCAGAATTATGAGAAGAAAATTTTGGCATGAAAATTTTCCATTTTCTCGGAAAATTTCGGAATTTTCCACCTGGTCACCCTATTTTTTTGTATGGGCACCCTATATTTTTTTGATGCATAAACACTCCCACGGTGAATACGAATATAAGTCTAGAATATTATATGGGTCTCAGATGAACCGTTTGGGCGCTACGCGGTCTTCAAGAAAAAAAAGCGACTGCAATATAAAACTTGTAATAAGAGATGAATGTGACGTGAATGAAAATTTGTGTTGTATGAAAAAATATTTTCCTGTACGACTTAGATATAGGGTGTCTTAGGGAAAGTTGTTCAGAATTATGAGAAGAAAATTTTGGCATGAAAATTTTCCATTTTCTCGGAAAATTTCGGAATTTTCCACCTGGTCACCCTATTTTTTTGTATGGGCACCCTATATTTTTTTGATGCATAAACACTCCCACGGTGAATACGAATATAAGTCTAGAATATTATATGGGTCTCAGATGAACCGTTTGGGCGCTACGCGGTCTTCAAGAAAAAAAAGCGACTGCAATATAAAACTTGTAATAAGAGATGAATGTGACGTGAATGAAAATTTGTGTTGTATGAAAAAATATTTTCCTGTACGACTTAGATATAGGGTGTCTTAGGGAAAGTTGTTCAGAATTATGAGAAGAAAATTTTGGCATGAAAATTTTCCATTTTCTCGGAAAATTTCGGAATTTTCCACCTGGTCACCCTATTTTTTTGTATGGGCACCCTATATTTTTTTGATGCATAAACACTCCCACGGTGAATACGAATATAAGTCTAGAATATTATATGGGTCTCAGATGAACCGTTTGGGCGCTACGCGGTCTTCAAGAAAAAAAAGCGACTGCAATATAAAACTTGTAATAAGAGATGAATGTGACGTGAATGAAAATTTGTGTTGTATGAAAAAATATTTTCCTGTACGACTTAGATATAGGGTGTCTTAGGGAAAGTTGTTCAGAATTATGAGAAGAAAATTTTGGCATGAAAATTTTCCATTTTCTCGGAAAATTTCGGAATTTTCCACCTGGTCACCCTATTTTTTTGTATGGGCACCCTATATTTTTTTGATGCATAAACACTCCCACGGTGAATACGAATATAAGTCTAGAATATTATATGGGTCTCAGATGAACCGTTTGGGCGCTACGCGGTCTTCAAGAAAAAAAAGCGACTGCAATATAAAACTTGTAATAAGAGATGAATGTGACGTGAATGAAAATTTGTGTTGTATGAAAAAATATTTTCCTGTACGACTTAGATATAGGGTGTCTTAGGCAAAGTTGTTCATATTCATGAGAAGAAAATTTTGGCATAAAAATTTTCCATTTTCCCGGAAAATTTTGGAATTTTCCACCTGGTCACCCTATTTTTTTGTATGGGCACCCTATATTTTTTTGATCCATAAACACTCCCACGGTGAATACGAACATAAGTCTAGAACATATTTTTGGTCTCAGATGAACCGTTTGGGCCCTAGCCTCTGTCGAAAAAAAAGGAGCGACTGCAATATAAAACTTGTAATAAGAGATGAATGTGATGTGAATGAAAATTTTATGTTGTATGAAAAAATTTTTTCCTGTACGACTTAGATATAGGGTGTCTTAGGCAAAGTTGTTCATATTCATGAGAAGAAAATTTTGGCATAAAAATTTTCCATTTTCCCGGAAAATTTTGGAATTTTCCACCTGGTCACCCTATTTTTTTGTATGGGCACCCTATATTTTTTTGATCCATAAACACTCCCACGGTGAATACGAACATAAGTCTAGAACATATTTTTGGTCTCAGATGAACCGTTTGGGCCCTAGCCTCTGTCGAAAAAAAAGGAGCGACTGCAATATAAAACTTGTAATAAGAAATACTTCATACTGTATTATTTTATCCATCGGCTTCATTCATTCTCCATGTCTTATTGTAAAATGATTAAATGATTTGTAAGTTAAAAATGTTAAAATTATCAAATTTATTCTACTTTAAATATTTCGTTCTATATTTTCATTTCTCTGAGCAGAATTATAAATTGAACATAATAAAGTATTCGATCAAAAAATTATATTTCAGAACGTTCGTCTTGATTAGTTGTTGAGTTGATACTGGCTCAAAAATAATGTGAAGAGAATTAATTTGTAAATGAGAGACATTTAAACGAAAGAGAAAACAACAACAGATAACAATATAACATAAGAAGAACAAGAGACAAATTCACATACATGTTTATAATTTTTATATGATAAGAATATTTTTAAATGTAAATCTTATCAATAAAAAAATTAACTTTCACGAAGAAATAAAAATACTTTTAAGGATTACATAATGTTTCATAAATAACTCATATAAAGATATGGAAGATTTGAAATAATAATTAATTTAATTATAATTTTTAAATTGACTAAATGTTAAAACAATTTTATGAATTTGAATCAAAAATTCATCAAAACTTTATAGTAAACTAGTATACAAAGTGATTATAAAGAATATTAGTAAATTCAAAGATGATTAAACTTTTAAGTACATATACAAGATAGTATTGATCAAATAAACAAAAATGTTATGTATAAAATTATTATTTATTACTAACTAGCACAAGACACCTTTAATTTAATATTATTCAAAGAGTGTGGCTTCTTATCAAGGTAAATAATATTGAAATATTTGATAACATTATTTGTGTTTAATTGATTAAAAGGAATTACCACGAAAAAAAGTATAAATATGTTGTTCATGATCAAAAGTTGTTTAAAAGTTTTTCTACATCTTTTGAGTGTATTTCAATAAAATTGTAAATTTAAAATAATTAAGAAATTATTATTATCATTATTTTGCAAGTATTATATTCAAAATATTGTAAATTTAAATGATATTTTTGTGAATGTTATGACTAAATGATAGAATTTTTTAACCAAAATAAAAAAAAATTACAATGAAGTGTTTATACGTTTATGCGTTTTTAATAAATTTTTATGATTATTCAGAAGCAAGACCAAATATTCAAATAACAAAAAGCTATAGAGATCCAGTTTGTGGATATGCAGTAAGTAAAAAAAATTAATTATTATCTTGAAGGTTAACATTTTTTCATGAACTACTTTTTTATATTATCACTAATCTATTAACAATAAATACATTATTATAGAATGTGATTTAATTGGATTGTTTATTATTTTTGGCACAAGATTAGTTTTTAAATTTTGTGATAAGAAAGTTTTTTTTTTTATTAAATGCAATAAAGGGATGTCCTACTTCGACTCCAAGAATGATCAATGTTCATATGGTTCCTCATACTCATGATGATGTTGGTTGGTTAAAAACGGTTGATCAATATTATTATGGGAGTAAAAGTTTAATTCAAAAAGCAGGAGTACAATACATAATTGATTCTGTAATTCAAGAACTATTAAATGATCCAGAGAAAAGGTAAAACATTCTGATTTTTAATATTAAGCCAAATTTAATTGTTAATTGTATAATAGATTTATTTATGTTGAGTCAGCATTCTTTTTTAAATGGTGGAAAAATCAATCGCATGAATTAAAGGAAAAAGTGAAAATATTAGTGAAAGAAGGAAGATTGGAATTCGTTGGAGGAGCATGGAGTATGAATGTAAATTAATATTTCGCTACACAATAAAGTAGAACGTGATTATTTAAAGTAAATATTTTCTTAAAGGATGAAGCTGGAGTTCATTATAACAGTGTGATTGATCATTTTACATGGGGATTAAAGTTTCTCAAAGACGAATTTGGAGAATGTGCTATTCCTAAAATTGGTTGGCAAATTGATCCTTTTGGACATTCACGTGAACAAGCCTCTTTATTTGCCCAAATGGGTTACGATGGTATGTTTTTCGGTAGAATAGATTATCAAGATAAACAACAAAGATTGGATAAAAAAGAAATGGAAATGGTTTGGCATGCTAGCAGTGATTTAGGTGAATCAAGTGATATTTTTGCAGGTGTATTACATAATTTATATCAGCCACCAAGTGGATTTTGTTTTGATATATTATGTGCAGATGAACCAATAATTGACGATCCTGATTGTTCTGACTATAATGTGAATGAACGTATTGATAAATTTTTTGACTTTGTCAGGAATCAATCAGTTCATTATAGAACAGAAAATATAATTATGACAATGGGTGTGTATTGAAATATTGTAAAGTTTTTGATTTTTAAAATTATATTTTGATTTTTGAAAATTTTAAGGAGGTGATTTTACTTACATGGATGCTAATGTATACTACAAAAATATGGATAAATTAATCAAATATGCAAATTTAAGACAGGAAAATGGTTCTAATATTAACATGTTTTATTCAACGCCATCCTGTTATTTAAAATCATTGCATGATGCTAATGTTACATGGCCCGAAAAAGAAGATGATTTTTTCCCATATGCATCCGATTTACATTCGTATTGGACTGGTTATTTTACTTCGCGTCCAACCCAAAAACGATATGAACGTATTGGTAATCATTTCTTACAAGTTTGTAAACAACTTACTTCATTTGCAACTAAATATAAAGAAGAGTTCATTCCGCATTTAAATGCTTTACGTGAAATAATGGGTGTAATGCAACATCACGATGCAATAACTGGTACAGAAAAGGAAAAAGTTGCTCAAGATTATGCTAAAATGATGTCAAAAGCAATCGATTCTTGCGGTTTTAATGTTAAAACAGTACTAAATCAACTGACAACACGTACAACAAATAATCCTGAACCTAATCCTTTTTCATTCACAAGTTGTCCATATTTGAATATAAGCAGTTGTGATGTTTCTGAAAACTCTGAAAAATTTATTGTAACTGTTTACAATCCGTTAGCACATACAGTTTTTGAGTATATAAAAGTTCCAGTTACTGGCGATAATTATCTTGTTCAGGATTATAGAAATGTTGAAATTAAGCACCAAATGATAAGCATTCCTGATACAATAATAAACTATGATATGAGAAAAAGCCAAGCAAGGAACGAAATTGTTTTTTTAGCTCCTGAAGTGCCCGCTATGGGTTATAAAGGATTTTATATAGTAAGTTAACCAATGAAAAATACTGATAATAAAAAAATTTAATAAGAATTAAATCATTTAGACAAATTTAGGACAAAAAACGTTTGATAATGAAGTGGACAAAATAGAGCAAAATCATATACCAACAGATGAATCAACTAAGGCAGTATCTAATGATGGAATAGTAAAAATCAGTAATAAGGTATTAGTACCTTTTTTTAGGGTTCTATATGTACAAATTACAATTTTTTTTAGTATTTTACTTTAACATTTGATGATTTTGGTCTTCTTGAATCTGTTGAAACATCTGATGGAGTTAAACATCGTCTGACTCAAAACTTTTTCTTTTACCAAGGTTATTTAGGCAATAATTGGATTCCAAAAAATCGTTCGTCAGGTGCTTACATTTTCCGTCCAAATGGAACTGAAAATTTTGTAACGCAAAGTGCTACACTGGAAGTAGTACGAGGAGATCATGTTGAAGAAGTTAGACAAATTTTCAATGACTGGATAAGTCAAATAATAAGAGTCTATCGAGAATTTGAATACATTGAATTTGAATGGTTAGTAGGCCCAATCCCTGTTGAAGATGGAATAGGAAAAGAAGTCGTTTCAAGGTTTTACTCAAAAATTGAAAACAATGGTGTTTTTTATACAGATTCAAACGGAAGACAAATGGTAACACGAAAAAGAAATAAGAGAGATTCATGGGATGCTGATATTGGTGAAAAGGAAGCTGGAAACTATTATCCAGTAACTGCCAAGATAGCAATTGAAGATGATGAGAACCGAATGGCAGTGTTGAATGATCGTGCTCAAGGAGGAAGCAGCCTTTACGATGGATCTATAGAATTAATGGTTCATCGAAGACTATTAAAAGATGATGCATTTGGAGTCGAAGAGGCGTTAAATGAAACAGAATCAAATTCAAAAGGTTTGGTCGCCAGAGGAAAGCACTGGTTGATAATTGGAAAAAAAACAAACACAAATCCGTTGAATTGGACAATACAAGCAAAAGAACGATTCCTTCAAAATGAAAAACTTTTATCAACTTGGCAATTTTTCAGTGATGCATCGCATGTTAATTATACATATTGGATGCAACGGTATTCAAATATTGTAAGTTTTTTTTTGAAATATTAAAAATGAAATATTAATGAATTTTAACCAATAGTGGTCAGCTATGGCTCTTCCACTTCCAAGAAATGTGCATGTTTTAACCTTTGAACCTTGGAATCAAGATAATCTTAACGGTCATAGTTTCATTGTTCGATTTGAACATTTGTTTCAAAAATATGAAGACTTAGAGTATGCCAAACCGGTTACATTTAATTTTCAAGATGCATTCCGTGATTTCGATGTCGATTGGATACGCGAAACCACATTAGGAGGCAATCAATGGCTAGAAAATGCTCAAAGATTCAAATTTAAATATGAGTCAATGAAACATTCATCTCATAATGCCAAATATGAAAAGATGGTGAAAAAAAGTTCTAAATATCATGCTACCACTATCAGTACAAAGTCTACAGGAGGTGATGTAAATAAAATGGGCATAAATGAAAGAAGTGTAGCTTTTGATTATGAAATTACTTTGGAACCAATGCAAATCAGAACTTTTATTGTAAAAATGAATCCTGAAATTTATGATAAGTAATTCAAGAAAATTTAATGAAAAACAATATTTTATCTGTCATGTTCAATTATTGATTATAGTTAAAGACATAAAACAATTTAAAAAAAAATAAGTTATTATTTGTTTGTAATAAATAATTATAAGCCTTGCAAAGTACTTCTCATATCAAAATACAGATTAAAGGTAATCAACATGATAAAGAAAAACCCGAAGATAATTTTTGAAAAGGGGTGAAGATAACATAACAAAAAACTATAAAAGAAACAAAATGATTAAACCTTAATCAGTATTTCGTTGACTCTGTTTCGAAATAATAACGTTTAAAAAAATATTTAATATGAAAGGCTTTTTATTTTCGTGGCTATTTTTGTTTAATATATCTTTCTTTGTCTATGGAAGACCAAACTTTTCCTGGGAAGAGTCTAAAAAAAAATGTGGTTATGATGTAAGTGAAAAAAAAATTATGTAAAATGAAAATTTTTAGAATCACATAAGTTTTGTTAATTCTTTGGTTTTAATTAATTTTAATGTAATTTAAAGACATAAATGCTCTAAAGAGATAACTAGAATCATTAGATTCAACAGTACTTATATTAGCAATCAAAAATTATCATTTTTTTCAATGTAAATAAACTGATAATATTTTATTGTTATCCAAAATAAATTGTTTTATTTTACTGATAAAAATTGATCAAGTTAATTTTTTAACTAACCATATTTGAACAATTTAAAAAAATAAATTAATAGAAATGTTCCCGAATCGTTCCTGATAAATTAAATATTCATATTGTTGCTCATACTCATGATGATGTTGGTTGGCTAAAAACCGTTGATCAATATTATTATGGAAGGAGAAATAATATTCAGAAAGCCGGTGTTCAGTACATTCTAGATTCAGTGATAATTGAACTATTGAAAGATTCTGAACGAAGGTATAATTTGTTGTTTATTTCAAGCACTATATAATATTTCTGTTTCCAATCGTTAGATTTGTTTTCGTCGAAATCGCATTTTTCTCAAAATGGTGGCAAGAACAATCTGCATCTCTTCAAATGGAGGTGAAGAAATTGGTCAATGAAGGTCGATTAGAATTTATTGGAGGTGCATGGTCGATGAATGTAAACAATAAATTATCTTAGTAAAAATTTAATAATTTAATTAATTCTCAAAAGGATGAAGCTGCAGTACATTATCAAAGTGTGATTGATCAATTTTCTTTTGGTTTAAAATTTCTCAATGATACTTTTGGAGAATGTGGACGACCAAAAATAGGTTGGCAAATTGATCCTTTTGGACATTCACGAGAACAAGCTTCAATTTTCGCTCAAATGGGATATGATGGATTATTTTTTGCTCGACTAGATTATCAAGATAAAAGTAATCGAATGAAAACCAAAACTTCAGAAATGATATGGCATGGAAGTGCAAATTTGAATCAAGATCAATCAGATTTGTTTACTGGAGTTTTATATAATCATTACAGCCCACCACCTGGCTTTTGTTGGGATTTATTATGTAATGATGATCCAATAATTGATGATTCAGAGAGTGAGGACTATAATTTACCTAAAAAAGTAATTGTATCATTTTGTTCTAAAACAAAAGTTAAAATAATCAATGTTTGAATAGATTAAAGATTTTGTCGATTTTGCTAAAAAAGCTGCAAGTAACTATAGAACAAACAATGTTCTAATAACAATGGGAGACGACTTTGCTTACCAAGATGCCAATATGTGGTTTAAAAATATTGATAAACTCATAAAGTATAACAACTTTTGTAAACATAAAAGAGTTGTTCTAATTTAAGTTTTCTTTTAAAATTTAGGTACACTAATGAGATTTATGGAGAAGAAGTCAATCTATTTTACTCAACACCAACATGTTATTTAAAGGCATTGCATGAATCAAATATTACTTGGCCGGAAAAGTTTGATGATTTTTTCCCATATGCTAACGATCCGTATACATACTGGACCGGATATTACACTTCACGTCCAACACAAAAGCGATATGAACGTCAAGCAAATAACTTTTTACAAGTTTGTAAACAAATAACTTCGATGAACTTAGATCAGCCACCTGAATACAAGGAAAATTTAATGGAGCTTCAAAAAGCAGTTGGTGTAATGCAACATCACGATGCAATTACTGGTACTGAACAACAACACGTGGCCAATGATTATGCTCGTATGTTACACAAAGCATTTGAAGCATGTGAAAGTAATATAAGGAATATTCTAAATGATAATCTGAATGACAATTTAATGTATAAAAATTGCATTTATATGAATGTAAGTGCTTGTGAGGTCACTGAAGCTCCAAGTGCAATTCATATTGTGACTCTTTATAATCCAACTGGACAGACAAAACAACAATTCTTTAGGGTACCAATGAGTAATGATAAATACTTTGCTGTTGATATCTCTAATAATCCATTAGAATATCAAATAGTACCTATCCCAGACACGGTTTTAAATATGAAAGAAAGAGAAAGCACAGCAACTCATGAATTGGTATTTAAATCCCCAAAAGTGCCACCAATGGGATTTACTCATGTTTTTTTAGTGTATAATTTTGCTGATTCAAATTTGAGTGTAAGTAAAAAAACAACAGAATGGAAGAAACCAGCAGTAGGTGAAATTTTCACAATAGAAAATGGTGACATCAACTTGGAATTTGACTCCAATGGTCTCCTGAGTGAATTTAGTTCAGGAAACTTTAAAGAGAAGCTAACGCAAAATTTTTTTTGGTATGAAGGCGCAAGTGGTGATAATCGTGAATTTAAAAATCGCTCATCAGGTGCATATATATTTCGTCCAAACAATACTGAAAAAATCGTGACACAACGAGTCCGTGTTGAAGTTATACAAGGCCCTTTAGTTCAAGAAGTTCATCAAAAATTTAACGAATGGGTAAGCCAGGTAATACGAGTTTACAAAGGACAAAGTCATGTTGAATTTGAGTGGTTAGTAGGACCAATTCCAATAGATGATAATCTTGGTAAAGAACTGGTTTCACGATTTTATACCAAGATTCAATCAAAAGATGTATTTTACACGGATTCGAATGGACGTGAAATGATGAAGCGTGTCCGTAATCATCGTGATACATGGAATCTAGAAATTCATGAAAAAGAATCAGGAAACTACTATCCAATAACGGTTAAAATAGCAATTGAGGATGAAAGTAAACGATTAGCAGTTCTGAATGATCGAGCACAAGGTGGTAGTAGTCTATCAGAGGGAGTTGTTGAGCTTATGGTTCATAGGCGTTTATTAAGGGACGACGCATTTGGGGTAGGAGAAGCTTTGAATGAGACTACAGTAGCCAGAGGCCGTCATTATGTATTTTTTGGACCAAAAACAGATGAGGCACCAAGTCAGATTGCAAAAGAACGATTATTACAATCAGATTTAATAACAAATATTTGGCCAATATTTGCAGATATTCGTCAACTAACTGATAACACATCTCCGGTCGAGATAATAAATCATTTCAGTGAGGTAAAAGTAATTCTTTAAATACTTTAAAACTTATTAGGATAACATCATTATTTTCAGTTCACATTTATGTCAAAATCCTTACCAGATAATGTTAAACTACTAACATTCGAACCATTTAACTTTAATGACACATTTCTCTTGCGTCTTGAGCACATATTCGAGTATGCTGAAGACCCATGGTATTCAAAACCAGTCGAAATCAATCTATTAGAAATTTTTGATCAGTTTGATTTTGAAATTCGTGAAACTACTTTGGATGGAAATCAATGGCTTGATGAAATAGTTCGATTAAAATTTACAAAAGATTCGGACCCAAGTGATTTACATATTGTTGAAAACTATCAAGCAATTGAAAGAAAAAATTATGATGATTACATCATTTGGTTAACACCGATGGAAATAAGAACATTTATTATGACAATTTATAATAATTATACAGAACCATTGTAATTTTTTGTGTGAAATCTACAAAAATCAAATAAAAATTTTAATCTAAAATAAAACCCACTATCTATGAAAAATTATTCAAATTCTTAATATTGAACAAAAAATTACAAAGAAGGGTCATTATTACTGTAAATTTAATGAATAAAATACGATGTTATACAATAAAATAAAAAGGAAAAATTTTTGCATAATGATACAGAAATTTGGAATTTTGCGATTCTATATCAGAACAATATTCTTTCAACGATTTTTTGAATTAATAGTTTTAAGTTAAAAACTCATTTACTACTTAAACAATCGTAGTAACTCAAATGAAAAACTTCTCTTTTTATAAAATTATTGTATACAAGAGATAGAAGTTCAACTCACATTATTACTCAGCTGAAATAAAAAAATCCCAATAATAGATATAGCAAAACAAAATAAAAAATGACAACAAAATAAAACTTCAATTATGTGTTGATGATTACGTCATTAAACAAAAGTCTCGGAAATATAAATGTATTTGATCGTTCATTCACTCTACTCATTCCTTGAATTTACCTTCTATTATCTTTTTTTGTTGCTGTTATGAATACAAAATCAAAAAAAAATAATACTCATAATACTCTTTTTTTAAAATTAATATAGAGCAATTAACGAAAACCAATGAAGATGTCATAGAAACATGTATTATCCAAAACCAATATGATGTCACTTATAAATCAAATATTCTTATCTTTTTTTAACACTTGATTCATTCATAATTTTATTATACAGATATTGAATTTGCCAACCAAATTTTAGATTGTTGTTTTAGTCAAGCTATCTCTGAGCATTAATTTCTGTTCAGGCACTCAGTTAAAGCAGTCACTAAGATAAAGTCAGACGAAACACAAGTATTTTTAATGCAAAATAATTATTAAGTGTTCTATCTTTAATATGGCAGATTATTTGTAATGTGATTTTTCATTTTATCTTTGAATAATGCTTTATAAATATTTGTTCAACAGTGAAAAAAAGTAAACTTAATTAATGCTAATGAGTTTGAAACGTTATTCTTCGAAATACATAAACAAAAATGTTGATCGACTATATAAAAAAAATCTTAAGTTTTTTGATCAATTTGATATTATTACCACAAAAGTTGATCAATGATTTAGTTAAACTGAACTGGACGACATTGGGTATTGAATATCTGCCAGAAAAAAATCAAATGTAATTTTATTTTATTTTACAAAATTGATAAAAAAAAATAATTTTTCTGTTATCTTATCTAATAAAAAAAATAATACTGAATGAATGAATAATTTATAAATTTTTCTCTTTAAAATTACTTAATAGAAAGCTCAAATGTGCCTTAGAGGAACTTCTTAAGACTGAAGAAAATTATGTTAATAAATTAGACTTTGGTTTAAAGAGTTATGCAGAACCGTTGGATGAACTTTTACAGGACAAGTACAATGAAGAGTTTTTTGATATTGAACGCCTGAAAAACTTCCACAAATATGAACTACTGCCCCTAATACGAGATAATCAAAGAAATGTTTTTGATATTGCTAATATATTTCATCGTTTAATCTCCAACGATTGTTTCTTTGACTATGTCTTTTATGCAATGCGAAAGCCAAAACTTGAAAATTTTATAGCTGAACACAGTGGACTTTTTGAAAAGCTTGCTTTGAAATCGAATGATAAACTTGGCATAAACAGTTTTTTGCATGAACCAATACAAAGAATTCCACGTTATAAATTGCTGTTCACTGAAATAATTAAGGTATTTGTGTTAAAATTTGATAATCATTGTAATATCATTTAAAAAAAACAAATTCGACATTTATATTTTGAGTTATATGTGTATATATGTTTTATCTAGGCAATATCGGTTGATGATGATGCTATGAAAGACATACAAAGAGCTTGCCACATTGCCGAGAGAGACATTTTAACATTATTAAATACTGTAAATGAAGCGCTCAATTTGAATCTACTGAATAAAACTGATCAAGTGAGAATTTTTAATTTACTTTAAACTGCGTTATTCTTTCATTATATCTTTTTTTTAATAGTTTAATATGTTTGAGTATGGAAAATTTATAAAAGCATCAGATTTTGAGATGATTGACACAAAACAAAATATACATTTCAAAGGAAAAGCTTTCTTATTTGAAAAAGCCTTATTATGCACCGAATTTGATGAATTGAAAGTTTTATATTATTATCGCACACATATCTTGATAGATGATATTTTATATATTGATGCAGATAAACAAGGAACATTTAGGATAAATTTGGATGATGTCGAAATTGACTTTACTTCAAATAAAGAAATAATTGAGAAATGGATTGACCTACTCACTCGGACTGATAATAGAAGTAAGTTTAAAATTCAGTTTTGTAAATAAACACGGTTTAAATTGTATTTTATTTACAGATTCATCAGTACTCGGCAGCTCCACTTGGTTAGAATAAGAATTCTTATTGATTTTTATTTCCCACTTATCTGGTTATATTTTAACAGGGACGAAAAGCAGTACCTTAAAATTCTTCGTAAAATTGAGAGGCATTATATTCTTCATCTTAACCTTTACAAACAAAACCATCTCTTTGAAGCTAAAGCTTTACAAGACTTAAGTGATCTTATCTCTTTAACAGACACTTTATACATATTCCATGTGCAAAAAATTTTACCAGTTCTAGAGAAACCCAATATTTGTATAACAGAAGTTTGTGAGCTTTTTAAAACCTGCTTATCCGATCCAACGTTTGAAATATATAAGAAATATGGTGTTTTAGCGCCAAAATCATTTAAGAGCTCAAAATCAAACTTTAAATCATTGTCAGACTTAGAAAACTTTCACAAATTCATTGAATTACCGTTAAATCACTTAAGTCGATATAAGAAATTTTTCAGTAAAATGGTTAGAGTGTTGTTTAATGATACAGAAGTTCCCAAAGATCTTGTCTTAACAGTGGCAAGTGTTCAAGTTGAAATAAACAAATATGAGAAGACAGTAATGGATCATTATAAATTACATTCAATTGAATCTAACAATGTTTGTTGTTTCCTTGATAATTTATGCATTCATATTTAACTCAGTTCATACTTTTTCTTTTAGGTGGCTGGAGTTCAGGATTTGGGAATGATAAACTATACAGATTTTGTTACTTTTGATAATATGACCTCTAAAAATAGAATTTTCCTAATGGATGACTCAGTTTTAGCTGTAAAATTAAAAACTTTGAGAAAGGATGACGAAAATGAAATATTTGAATCATTTTTATGGCGCATTCCATTAGAAGGTATTAATATAAAAATAAGTTCAAAGATAAATAAAAAACTTAAAATTTCGAGTAAAACGATAAAATCTGGTGATCACAGTGTTACATTTCGCACAATCGAAAAGATGAAAGAATTCGTCAAATATCTTGACAGCAAAACGAAGGCATATGAAATTTAACTTTGTTATAAATAAAATAGATATATTTGTAGTTTTATTCAAATGAAATAAAATGTTATTCTTAATACACCTCACAATCAATAGACAACTACATATTTTTTGAAAGTTCAATTAAAATATTAATATTTTGGTTGTTATTTTGCCATAGAAATCATTTACATCAATAAGTGTCCCTTAGTTCAGTTAACAAGAAAAAAGGAAATTTATAGTATAGGCTAATTGTTTTTTGTCTTTTGTAATATTTTCTGTAACGGTTTTCATTACTCTTTTTTTAAAAAGAACTGCGCACATACAACTATTCATTTTTTTTAAATTCACTTTATTCATTGACACTTTGAACAACCAATAATGAACAGGATATAGGGTATTTACATTTCATTCATATGCGAATATCTATACAGAAGCCCATAGCAAATAGGCAATTCATTCATATACGAGTTGTACAAATGTTATTCGTTATAAATTCGTTATGAATGAATTATTATGTTCTTTCTCATATCTTATCAGAGTATTAGTGCGCGCTTCATATAAAATTGAGATATTTTCACAATGAATAATAGCGAGTGACTCTTTTAATAATAATGATAATCATGAATGGTATATATGTGTATGTGAATTGCTATAGTGAAAAGAAGAATGCATGTATATGGAGCTCTTTTGTGTAGTGTTGAAATTTAGCCAACTTATAAAGTACTAACAGATTGAACAGAACAATCCGAGTATTAACACGCTTATTAATATAAACAATTCCGTTTTTTTATTTATTTTATTCCTTGTAATCTTATATGTACATATATATTTTACAACGTCGTATTACATATAAACTTTTTAATGAAGAAACAAAAATTCATTGACTAATCATCCAATATATAGAGATAGATTTGAATATCGCTACTTTCTGTGCATGGAAGTCGACAGGAAATTAAATAATGAAAAAATATATTACTTTTATAAACTATAAGTGTTGAATTGTGAAATGAAAAATTCAGTTTATTTAATTAATTTTAATCTAACACTACTGAAAATTGAAGTTTTATTAGATTAAATTATTATTAAAGTGCAACTTGGAACGTTAAATGAATTTCAACTTAAATTCAGTTCAATTTTTTAATAAAGTTACTTGGGTGCATAAGTTATAATTGGCACTCCTACTCACAAAACCAGAGCAATATGTACGCCTGCGCTTACAAAACAGCATGTTTGCTCCCTAAACAATAATATAACGCAAAACTTATCATTCCATTCATAAAAACAACAGAGTGGTATAACAAAATCGTGAAACAACAAACACCAATACATTTTCAATTATTGTATAGCAGCATTATTGTGTCTTTCCATACAACAAATATCATTATACATTTGTATAAAACACACACCTTTAAAAAAATCTATCAATGAATAACAGAAAAACATAAAATTAAACATTATTTTGTGCCATTAAAAATGAAAATTATGTTCACAATTTGCAGTTTTCAAATTATTATTCATTTAAGCTATCATAAAAAGTAGTATAATGATATAATATTAAAATAAAAACTAATCTGGATGAATAAAATATAATCTCTAACAGAGTAACACACTCATATGCAATTGACAAAGAGCTTCACATATAATATGTGTAACGACGAGTTGTGAATAAGAATAAAAATTACATTTTTGCGTGGGCGACTTTATTTCATTCATTCATTAAAAAGGTGAAAAACGACAAAATATAGTAGTGATTGATTATATATTAGATAACACAGACACACACATTATACAAAAAAGAGAATTTAGAGTTCAAAGTTTTTACTATAATTTCATTTTATAATTTATTTTATTTCTGAAAATATTTCAATTTTTGTGCATAAAACAGTAAAATTTTGAATTGAGGAATGGAAGTTTCAGCAGAATGGCTTCAAAATCAACTGAGAAAACCAAATTCAATGGATGTTTTGCTCATACTAGATTGTCGCCTACAATCTGACTTTTTGGAATCACATATAAAGGTAAGTCACGTAATATTAAAAGATACCTGACGTATAAAAAAATGGATGTACTAAGTTTAATTCCAAAAAAAGGCGTGGGAATGCACAGAGTTATTATAGTTCAAAATTTGTTTTTAATTTAAAAAAAAAAATACAAATCATGTTTTTATACAATTTCGTTATAGGGTAGCCTTAACTTTTTCCTTCCATCGATAATACTCAGAAGACTACATCAAAAAAAACTGGATCTGTTTTCCACAATCAAATGTCGAGATTTAAAAAACCGTATAATGTCTAATTATACGAGCAGTAAAGATGGAAATTTCACATTTGTATTATATAATAATATTAATCCATGTTGTACGACAACCGATGTGTCCTCTGGTGACATAAGCACTGGTTTAAACAATACAGAGATTAATTCATTTAATGTACTCAAAAAAATTTTAAAGGAAGACGGTTGTACTTTGGTTACACTTGAAGGTATAAATTGCATTTTTAATAAACATAAGTTCAATATGAATTGCTTTATTGCTCATGCTTGATAATATGTTCCATACATGTAGTTTGATATAAAAGGTCAAGGCCATTTCTTGCACACGCTTGCATTTTTTATGTCTAAAGAAAACTCTTTAATTATAGTAAACTATGTCCAATTATGTTTGGATTTTTTTATAGGTGGATTTCGACACTTTTTTGAAACATATCCAGAATGGTGTGAAAATGAAGCACTACTTACGACAGAATACAATCCGTCGGAACAATTAATGGGATTAAGGTAAATAAAATTAAAACAATAAGTAAAAATAATCAAATTATTTGTTGGAACTAAAATTTATTTTAAATTTAATTTTAGATCTTTGCGAATTTCAATACCATTTTCTGATTCAGCTGGTACAAGTTCCACAGAATCATCTGATTGTGAATCAGGTGGGTTTATGTGTGATCAAACACAGGCTCCAGTAGAAATACTACCATGGCTTTATTTGGGAAATTCGATTCACAGTGAAGATTTAGAGGCATTACAAAAATACAACATTAGAGTGAGTATATTCTGTATGATTATAATCAATGTATTTTAAAACTGAATAATATTAATAGTTTAAAGAATAACTTTTTTTCTATTAATAGAATTAAAAGCTTTATTATTAGTATTCTGGGTGTTTTGAAATTTAATCATTAATTTTCTTCTTATTATTTTTTAACAGTATGTACTTAATGTGACTCCTAATTTACCAAATGTCTTTGAGCGATCTGGAACAATTAAATATCTCCAAATACCGATTACTGATCATTGGTCTCAAGATTTGTCGGTACACTTTCCAGGTGCTATAAAATTTATTGGTGAGTTTTTGAATTAAACAATGAAATATCATGACTAAATAAATTTTATTATAGAAGAGGCTCGGTCAAAAAACTCTGCTGTTCTTGTACATTGTTTGGCAGGTGTAAGTCGTTCTGTGACTATTACTTTGGCATATCTGATGTACGCCCGTTCACTTTGTTTAAATGATGCATTTTCTTTCGTTCGTGCCAAGAAACCAGATATATCTCCAAACTTTCATTTCATGCAACAATTGCATTCATTTGAAAGACAACTGCAAAATGACCCAAATCGTTCAAGTACACCATTATCGGGCGCAGGAAGTATACCTCAATTGGGTGACCGAAAAAGTATGGGTCGTGCTAGACGAAATAAATACGGTTGTACGTGTCTCGAGTTTGATTGCAAGTGTGTAACTGTTGATACACTATTTGGTCCCTTTACTGGAGTGTCACCAGATTCAGGCATAGAATTTGATAGATGGAGCAGTGAGAATACACCAAAATGAAGACAACTCCTGTGTAAATCATCATTAACCTCATCATCAAGTTCAGCCAAGTAAGTGTATTATGTAATCAGAGTCTAATAAAAAATATGTTATATAAAAGAAACAAATTTTCTCCCAAAATGTGCCCTGCACTTGTCCTAAGTCGCCTGTTGTTATTGAATATTATTATTAAGAATAAAGTAAATATAACGTTTATTGTAATATTTAAAAAAAAATGCATGAAATATGCAACTTGCATTCCTTATACAAATATTAACAAATATCCAAGTGATATTTTACTTAATAGATAATTCCAGTACCTTCTTAGAGTACGATTAGAAAAAAGAATTGATTCACATTGACAAATTTAAGTACCGTCGGACGGGGTCAAGGTAACCAATTTCACATTTCCAACTCATTGATGGTTAGTTTTTCGCGACTCAGATTAATTATGGTTTGGTTTTTTTACTTAATAACAACGTCATTTATGATTTTAAAACCAGAAACAATGATATTTAATAAATTATCAATATATTTGATACAATTTTGTTCAAAATTTATAACTTGATCAAAAAGGGGTGAATATAACCACTTTTACATTTGCACTTTAATACTTATTGAAGGAGCATCTTTTGTTTAGAAATCAAAAAAATAACATTGTTTATGATGAAAAAAGAACAATAAGCTTTAATTTAGTCAATTGAATTCATTATTTTCTATTTTAATCAAGATTTTTTCAGGCTTACCACCAAATTGGTATTTTCAATCTTAAAATGCTTTCTTTATCTGTTTTTTTATTCATCATTGTGTTAAGTAAGCTGTCAAATCAGTTTTAAAGCTTTAAATGTGAAATACTGATCATTTACAAAATACTGGTCATTTTAGAACTTTATTCTTCATTTTTACCAGGGCTCCTTTTGAAAATGATTGATCAACAATAAAACATTTTAATAAGTTTTTGAGCGCATTTCAATACATCTTAGAGTGGAGTATTCTTTTGTACTTTCCAAGTATTCTAAAGGTCTATTGATCAGATTTGTGTTCATAGTGTTAAAAAATATTGTAGATCTAAATTACTAAATTTAAATTTAATTATAAAAATTCTGAAAGATACATTTACTCTCGCAGTCAATTTTAAATTTTTGGATATTATCGAATGTTAAATAAATTATGACTACAATATAGTTTATTATGAAAATAAGCATATTTCAACTATATTTTTGTATAAAAAATGATTTTATTGTACAATTTTTTTAATAAAGTTCTATTTAAACGAAGATATATAAATTATGAATGATGTATTGGACGTTATCCTATATGATAAGTGATGGTTATATTCACCCCGTCAAATGTATCACTTTACAAAAATATACATTTTATCAACTTGGTGCAATAAAAAATATTTTTTTCAAAATAAATGAAAAACAGACATATTTTTTCACACTTTAAAATACTTTTACAAAAAATTAATAGTTGCGGTACCTCCCCACAACTGAAGTTTTATAGGGTAAATTTTATTTGATTTATTTAATCTTTAAATTTGATAATTTTTTATCATGTTGCAGAATAAAAATTAATAAAATAATCATTTAATATTAAAAATAACAATGTTTTTTGTTTATATTCAAAATTTGAATACTCTAGCTTTTGTCAAAAAAATTTTAGGACCTTTTAAAAATTTATTGTAGTTTTGGTTATATTCACCCCGCTGGTTACCTTCACCCCGTCCGACGGTATACAAAACTTAAAATAAACAAGACACAAATTGTTATTTATTTACAATAAAACATATGAAATTCAAAAAAAAATTATTTACATAGAAAATAACAACACAGTTACAACATTAAACTCGTACAATTCTCAAGAACTATTAATGTAAACATTAAAAAGATTGCCTTCATTAAAATTTTATAAATCTGAACCCATATTCAGGAAAAGATTAGATAAAATGTTTTAAAAAATTAAGGTTTCTATGTTTGGTTTTTTTTATTAAATTTATAATTTTAAAAAGAAAAATTATTCCTATTTTAATATTAATTTCAGTAAAAAATGATTATAGTTGTTAGAATTACAGTTGTCCTTCCTGAAAGTATCAATAATTTTTTTTGTAAAATAAAATAAAAATCACAAAAAAACTGTTCGCCTACTCGTTACTGAAAATTATACTCTTTTTCCTTCGTACCTTGAAAAACTTTTCTTTTTTTAAATTCATTTTACCCCCATTGAAATTGTGGGCCGGATGCTATGACGTATTTTTCACCAAAACGTCATGTACAAATTAAAATACCTATATAATTCAACTTCTATACACTTATGTACAGTATAAGTACCATCAAAGTTTTTCATAGCGGCACCTATCTACAATTTTATTTTCTTAGAAATCATACTATGACGTCAATACCTAGCCTACATAATGCGTTGCTTATGAAAGATCAAATTGAAAGTTTCCACTTAGTTTTTAAAGAAACATATTTTATTTATACTTTAACATTGATTTGATTAGAACATAAGTTTTGCACAATAACTTTGTCAATATTTTTTATGAATTTTCTTTAAGTTCATTTCTATCTCAACCAACATAAGTGCAAACAACATTCTGTTTTCGTCATGTTGAACGCCCACGTAACTGTTTTTGGTTTTTCCAAAAATAGTATATTTTTCCAACGAGCACGTGTTGTACATCTATAAGTATCAAAGATTCTACATTTTAATATCCTTGAACCTGAAATTTTATTGTATCGCGCTTAATTTAAATGTTATATATTTGTTAAGAAATGAACTAAAGCAGCGCATATTTCTTTTGATTTTATCAGTCTTTCTCAAATGTGAAATCTTTGAATGACATGATTATATAAATTATTCTGTAATTTACAAAAAAAAACATAATAAAAAAATATATGATCACTTATTTTAACCAAAATGAAGAGAAAGAGGTTATAAAATTCCAAATGCAGGTTTATAATGGCCACAGTTCATATCCAATTTAATAAATTAAATAATAAATAAGAAAAGTTATTTTTGTTGCAATATTAAAAATACTGTAAAACATTTAAAAAAATGTTTTAGGTCTTAGACTTCCTTGATGATTATGAAAAAATTAAGTATATACTTTTGTTTATAAATTTAAGAAAAATTAAGAATAGTGGCTCCGAATTCTTGATTTTTCTAGTTACATAGGCATATTTTTGCGTTTTTGACCGGGACAATCCTGATTTTTCAAATCAAAGCCTGATTCTCAATTGATATTTCATTTGTCCCGATTTATATGCTGTTTGTTCTATTGAGTATTTTTCCATTGATTCATGGGTTTGTTGTAAATTTTAATCTGTTAGCCACAACCAATCTTTATCTTTTTATACCTCAACTATATCCTCTCATCCAAATCAGTCACATGTCAATAGACATATTTATCAATAAAAAAAATAAAAGATTCGTGTTTTCTACCAAAATCCCGATTTGTTTCAAAAGCTTCTGGTATGCATATAGTTATAGTTTTCTATAATAATATTTTGTTCTTTCATAACCATAAACATACAAATCAATGCAAACTAACAAAATGACATAAATTTATTTAATAAAAAATAATTAAATGAAGAGAAAATTATAGTTAATCTTTTCATGTTATGATTGGTGTTTTATTAATTAAGAAAAGAATATTATTAGAATTAGTGTATTTTGTAATTATCAATCTATCTCAGTGAGATCAAATATTTTTAAAAGAGAACTTTTTATTATTAAAAATAAATCTCAATCTTTATGTCAAAGAATGTCTGAATGTTAAAGTTGATTTAATTCTCTAAATAAGCTCATTATATTGAATTCCAAATATGTATATTTATTGAAAGGTTACGCACATTAGAAAGAATTATTATTATAAGATTGAAGAAGAAAATTTAATAATCTTGATTAATCAGCAAATATTTTTTTTTAATTATCATTATTATTATAATAATGGCTAAAAATAATTCGAACTAATAAAATATATAAAATTGATAAAAATTGTTTTTTTTGTATTTAATTTGGCAAAATATTTCACAGCTTAATTTATTAATATGATGATCTCTATAAATACCAACATCTGATTTGGATCAATTTTCAAGCGAAAATCGTCAAAACCTACGAGATGTTCACGAAATCACTATTGGCTTCAGAGTACAATCAAATTTAAGATGTTTAAGCAATGTGTTAATTGGAACGTATTACCTTTAAAATATATTTTAATTTGTATATTATTGAAAGAAATTTTTTTTAAATTCTTATGTAAAATAATTCTTTTTTATATTTATTTCTTCAATTTATTTATTTTCGAAAATATTTATTTTCAAATATAATTATTTTCGTATTTGATTTCTGTATTTACATTTGATTTACAACGTCTTTACATGTTTAATAATAAAAGCTTTACAAGTTTCTTTTGATCAAAACATTAAAGTTTTACGACCTCTTCTATTCTTAGATTAATTTTATACCAAATGTATAAATTTATAATTTTTTGAATTTTTTAAAAAGCGTTATTCACAGTATTTGTAATTATATAAAATTTCCTAGTTATCAAATAAATAGATGAATAAGAGTTATCTGTTTCAAATTTCCTGAAGTTACATAATGCAAACTTTTTAAATAAATTTAACGCCAGTATTTTTTTTACTGTGTAGTACTTGCTTACAAATATTTCAATTTATACATTTTACTCTCTTAAATCTTCAAAAGTAGTATTAAAATAAATATAAGAAATACATATAAATTTTTAAATAAATTATTCCATAGAATCTGCATTTTAATGTATTATCAAACATTAAATATTTAAATAGTTCAATTGTTTGCAATTGAAAAAAGGGTAAAAATTTAAAAGTTAATCCATTCAATCATGTAAAGAAAATACAATGTTTAAAATCCATTTACAATTTAGTGGTATTATTAAATAAGAATAGCTATGCTCTAACTGTAATCAATTGTTTTCTGCTTTACAAATAAATTACTACCGTTTTTTATATTTAATTTAAAATTATTTATATACATATTTTTAGCGAGTTTTTTTTTTATTATTTATTTTACAAATTATTTAAGGGCTTAGCAATATTTATACAACTTATTGTAAGAATAATTTTTTCATGTTAACGTCCTGCGTTTATTTACTATTGTTATTTTCAATAGTGGTAGTACTATTACAACTACTTGAATTTGCATCATTTTCCGTGGGACTGCTTCCTGTAATGTTTTCGTGAGTTGTCATTCTATCTGCTAATATATTTGTATTTGGTGATTCATCTGGTATGTCAGGATTAATTGGTGGCGTATAACTGGTCACTTCTTCTGAGTTTTTGAATAAATCTATTGAGTTTTCAATAAAGTTGCATGGTGTTGGAGTAACTAAAAGTCGAGTGAAAAATTAAAAAAGATGTTTAGAATGTTTTTAACTCCAATACTAACCATTCCCACAACGAATTGACGTCTCATCATTAACATTACTACTTTCATCACTGCTATTTCGAGTAGGGCTTGGCGAGCGCAGTTTATCTTTTGATCCATCATCAATGCTCACTTTTGAACCATTTTCACTTGTCTCGTCTATACTTAAGCTTAAATTATTACAATTTGTATTGTTTTCGATAGTACCATCATTGGAGGTACTATCTGTTGATTGAGCTTTTCGTTTTCTATATTCCGTTAATGAGAGCTGCCAAAATAAAAATAATATTTGTGATGTAAATTTATTCAGAGAAAGATTATGCATTTATACTAACCTTCTTTTTTGGTTGCAGGGGCTTTTGCTCTTCAACTAAACTTGGGTTAAGCCTCGGATCGTGAACGGCGGTCTTAGTGTAAATTTTTTGTCCATAGAATCCCGTTCCTGCATTAGTATCATTCAAAGTTGAATATGATTTACCCAAAAATGAAGAAGAAGTTGTTCCTGATACAACACTACCAATATCATTTGAAACAAAACCACTACTAAAAGCTGGTGCAAATTGTCCAGTAAGAGTTGCACCTGTAGGTGTTGTAGCAGCTATTAGTGTTGCTTTATTGTAACTAGGAATGTATTGTTCTTGAGGTGGTACTGATGGCTCTGGATATTCATTCATTGTTAAATTTGTCATCATAGGACGATAAGTAAAACTTGTTCTATAATCAGATGTTGGTGTATACTCTTCAATGAGAGACGGTCCAGCAAGAATTGATGGTATTTCAGAGCGCTGAATTGTACTTAAATATCGACTACTGCCAAATGGAATTGTTTCAGCAACTGGAGTAGTTGTAGATGTTAATGTTTGTGCTAATATGCTAGTAGTTATAGAATTCAATTTAATTTCAGGCTCTCTCACATTTATACATGGCTCTTGTGTTGTAGTGTCTGGTGATACAGATTTTTGATTGTACTTAAGTTCTGGTTCACTAGCAGGTGAATTTTTATTGGAAAATATATCTTGATTGGCTTTTTTTGGTGTTTCTGGCAATGATGTTGTTCCAGATGATTTTTTATTTCGTGACTGTAGCATTAGCAAACTTTCTGAGTGGAAAGAGGCCACAACTTTGTGCAGGTGGGCCATTTCATCGGAATTTGAACTTTTTTCGTCCTCAATTTCTTCAGTTTTTATCGAATTCGTAATATTTTTTACAGTTTCTTCCAATGATTCTTCTTTCTTTGGCAATAGTTCATCCGAACTTACCTCAATTTTCAATGGTTTTTCATATACCTCAACATCTTCTAAAGTTAAAAGATTTGATTTTGTTTCCTGAATATATGATGATAACACTTTCGGTTTTAAATCATCAACATTTTCCTCACTTGATTCCTGACTGACTTCATCCATTTTAGTAATTAATGTATTCGTACTTGAATTAGCACTATCTGTTTGTTCGATTACGACACGGCGCTTTTTTAATGGAGTTGTGAATTCAGTTTGTTGAGAATTACAACTCTCATCATTTGTTTCTTCTGAAATTGCTTGTCGAAGCCATCTCTTCTTTACAGCACTTTCTGAACCTGCAAAACTCGCTTGTTCTGCTTGAGGAGACGAGGATTGTGGTGATGTTGTTGAATTTTTAATATTTTTAACATCATGCTCTTGTTTTACCAAGGATAAAGGCTCATCATCGATATATCTCATGTTATTTGAAACAATAAATTCTTCTACCTTTTTAGCAACCGACTTAATATCAGAATCTTGTTCTAATTTAGTAGAATTTGAATCAGTTTTAGTTAACCATTCATTCATCAGTGCCTTCTTTGTCTTCGTTTTATGTGGAAGTTTAAAGGAATCCACTGAATTTGAGGATGGTTCCAAATCACCAACTGCAGCTTCAACTAACATACAGGCTGGACTAATGAATGTTGAAATTCCTGATAAATTAGTATCAGCCTCGGCCTTTAATTTTGAATATGATGACAATAAATCCCTATCATACATTGTTTGATAAGACAACGAATTTATTGATTTTGATTGTTTAATTATATTTTCCTCACTCGATGTTGCAACATCTGAAGAATCGCCTGAATGTCGATCTGCCCTTTTATTTGTAGAGTTTGATTTTGACTTACGCTTTTTCCTCCTCTGATTCATCATTTTACGTTTGTTATTTAAAATATTGTTGTGTCTATTCACAGAAGATGAACTTGAAATCAAACTTTTTGGTTTTTTCGGTGTAGTTTTATGAGCTTTTTGTTCTTGTTTTCTTTGTTGCGTTTTTTCCATTTTCTCAAATGCTTTTACAATGGCTTCCATTTTTCGTTCTTCTCTTGTTAGTTTGCGTTTTTCATGAGATGTACTTGTTTCTTTGTCACCCGTTTGACCAGAATCATCTTTGGTAGGTGTGTTTGCTGTTTCATCATTTGTATTCTCACTTTGAGTAGAAGATTCATGAATGCTGTTACGGTGAGATTTATGACTGCGTTTTTGTGCTTTTTGTGGTGGAGTTTTTGGAGTTATTTCTGTTTTATTGACTGTATCATCAATTGATGGAACAATCGAAGATGTATAGTGAACTTGTGCTGTAGGACTATGTAACAATGATGGCTGCTGTTGTACAGGAGATATTGTATGTATTATTGGCAATTGAATCGAAGTATTTGCACCTTGTGGTTGTGACTTTGGAAAATCAATAGGAATGTCTTTCACTACTGTTGAATGTAGAACTGAAGGAATCTGATCTGTCGTTTTCAGAGAATCTTGTGATAAAGAAGAATGCTGCAGTTGATGCAAATCTAATGATGGTTCTTGGTGTGGAGCATCTAGTTGTTGTTTGAGAAGGCCTGAATTTTCGTATAGAGTCGGTTCATCGGTTGACTTTATATGTTGTTGTTCTTGAATCGCTGGAGTTATTGGTCGGCTTGTTTGGAGAGTATTTTCACTCATTGTATTTTGATGAGTAATAATTTGAATTTGAGATGTAGAAACCATATTTGGATGAGAGTGTAGTGCCAAAAAATCTGTATTGAATTCAAAATTTTTTAACGGTGGAGACATTAAACCTGCATGACTTTCTGCACTTGAAGAAGTGGATCTTCCTCTACTTCGATTCTCCTTTTGATCTTTAGAGGGTTTTTCTTTTCTTTTTTTGTATTTTCGTTTTTCTTTTATACCGTCGATTCCAACAGTGTGAGTACCATTCTTACGTTTTATAGCATTTTGAGTAAAAAGTGGTGGAGCTGAATGTGGAGGACTACTAAGAGGAGATGCAGCACTTAAAGCTGCAGCAAATTTGCAGTCTCGCACTAAACCACAAGCACACAATGTTGAAGTATGAGACATTGAGTTTGTCCTTGTTAATGGATCTACGTTCTGATCATGAGCAATTGTTATTTCAGCCCCTTCCATAATTTTATATCGGGCAACAATATACAAATGAATGCTATTTTTTTCGATCTTATGCAAGATCTCAGCATTAGGACGACATGATCTCCTTATAAACCTTGCTTCATTTCCATAAGTCCTTGTATCAACACAAATATCAAGGTTTCCTCGAGGTACTGAATAAAAGAACAAAAATGGTCCAGACGATGGTTTTCTTGTAGCATTTAACATAGCATTATTCGATTTGTTTTGTTGTGTATCCAACATATATTTGCCTTGAATTTCTATAATTGATGCATGTGGATCTATATTTCGCGTACTTATTAGGATTTTAGCACCAGCATGTGGTACCGTTGTACAAATAGGTCCATCTGTGTCCATCCACTGTAACTTTGGTTCAGGCATTACAGTTCCATCTGAATTGTTTGACTGTTTTCCTAGCGATTGTAATCTAGCACGTAATTCGGGTGAATAATGATTGGTTACTGCTATTTCATAATTATCAATCCAATTTCGTAAAGTAGAGGTTAGTTTATCTGGCGTATTTGTACAATTTGGATCAGATAATTGTTTAAGTTTTTTCTTCGACATTCGTTTTACATCTTTTCGTTTGCTATTTATTCGAGAATTAGACTCACTTCTTTTATTATTTTTCGTGTTATTTAAATCCTTTTTGTTTTTCTTTCCAAGTAAATCTTTTTTCTTTTGCTTCAAAACCAAATTATTTTTCTTTTCATATTTTCCAGGCATCATTTTACTTTGAATTCCCTCGTATAAATTAGCAATGGGATACAACTGTAAAGCGCTCTGTTCTTTTCGTTTTTGTAATTGTAATGTTCGAGCTGCCAATGCATCTACTTCTCTTGGACAACAATTCACACATTGATATTCTTCAGGTATATTTTGACGATCAATTTTCATGCAATCAACATGTTGCCAGGAACTTTTATGAAATAATTTAAAAAAAAAAATGTGATTTTTGGATTAAAAAAAATATATAAATTTAATACTCACGAACACGTATCACAGCATATCATGTAACCGTCGTCATGTGTTAACTCACAAATACATCTAGTTTCTGAGTCCTCTTCTCCTTCGCCTTCTAGCGCTGTTTCAGTTTCTTCTCCTGGATCTTCACCCTGATCAATATACAGTCCAGAATGTGAACCAGTACTAATAGTTGAGTTTGCATCATCATCTCGTTGTTGAATTTGTGGTACAAGAAGTTGTTGAGAAGGAACTGATATTGTCACTCCACCAGCACTCTGACGATTAAATAGTTTTGCTGCTCCAGGCATTGATGAAAGAACAGCAGCAGCTGCTACTGTATTTGATTCCAAATTGGGATTCATTGTTGAAAAAGTTGACTCGGTAACGGTCAATAATCGAGGTGTCATTGGTGCACAATACGTATGATCTTGATAAACTGTATGAAGAATGCTAAGTTTACCATCTGACGTTAATGGTATCGGACTTGGCCTCACTTCGATACCAACCAATTCTTCATCCTGAGCTTGATGCTGCAAATTATTTCCGTTACTATTTGATCTTTCCACTATTATTCCACCAGGTTGATAGATTATATGTGATTCACTACTGAAAAAAATTTAAAAAATTTCGGTAATAATTAGAGTGTATGATATAAGACACACAAATGAAATAACATGAGAAACAGTTTTAAAAAAAATTATATTGAAAAACTGTGTGTTATTATTTACACCGTCAAAAAATAAAACATTTATCGATAGTCATACAGAGCAATGAGAGATAAGATAAAAACAATTTTTGGTTTAATCGTTCATATAATTTTCTGAATTCAAGGGTTTCAAATTATCCGAAATGACAATATCCGGTATTTTAAATCTACGAACCTCATATTGTTTGATGTTTGCCTTTGATATTCTGTTGGTAACGAAGAAAGGCCAGTATAAGTGCTTGATTCAGAGGTTTTTCTAATGTACTGTTCTTGTGGAGGTATTGATGAACCACCATTCCATACGATATTTCCATCTATTTGTCGTGTTGCATAGACATTTGTTGGATGATGCTGCTGACCTAGTTGCACGGGAGTTTCTGAAGATCCATTGCTATTAGATCCATTATTATTACTAGTCCTGTTATAATTACTACTACTACTACTAGCATTGTTATTATTACCACTATACTTAATACTACTCCTTTGAGATAAATCATGTAATATTCGAGCTGACATTTCATCGGTCATTTTTGTACCATTTACCATCATAAAATTTTCACTTCCTCCAGAAAATCCAAGATTTGGATTGCTTTGGAATCTGGGTGAAGCATTTGCTTCGTCCATAGAAGTCATAGACGGTGTGGATGTTGTAACTAAATGAGCCTCACCACTACTATGCACCGTATATATTCGAGCTCCATCTTCCATACCTGCTTCAATTGGATGAAGTACAGTTCGCATTTTTACAGGTGATTGTATGACACTGGGTTGTTCATTTGAAGTGTTATTATTTGTAATATTATTATTGCTATAATTAATGACTGTTGGCTGAGCTGATGACTGTTGTCGACATGAATTTACGGATGACACTGGGATGGCATTTGATTGAACATTTTGTATAATGTATTTGTTAGGAGTAGTTGTTCGATGCTTTTGAGCTGGAGCCGGATTGTGTGTTGTTGTGGTAACATAATTATTAGAAGTAACACGTTGGTTTTGAATCTGAATATATTGTTGTTGTTGCTGAACTGTTTTACCGACAATTTTTGTGGTTGTTGACGAGACCTTTGAATTACTCGGATCAGTTGTATACACAGTGCTAGGTTGATAGTAGTATTGAGTAGTTGTTTGATTTTGAGGTGATTGTTGTACATTAATCGTACAATTATTAATGTAATTTTTTACATTGCCCATTTTTGTACTGTTTGGTGAATTTGTCGATGTAGCTTGCCCAGATGAGGTTGATGACACATTAGTTACATATTTATTTTGTACTTTGAATGTAAACTTACTTCCATCCACTAATTCTAACGCTCCACAATTACTAGTAGTATTAAAATTATTATTATTATTTTGTGATGATGAGTGCATTACTTTTTGGGAACCATGCTTTGTTGCAGCACCTTGTTTCTGTTGTTGCTCAACAATAGCTGAGTAGTCAATGGGCGTTAAAATTTTATTATTAGTACTTGACTTATTAAAATTTAGACCCCCTGTATTATTATTAATATAGATGGTTTTCATAGTAGGTGTCATATTAGAGTTATACACGGACTGATGTTGGTTGCTTTCATTTATTTTTTGAATATAAGAATGTTGTTGGGGATGATCCTGATTTAATACCAAGTTATTTGAATTCTTATTCATAGCTTGAACGTTTCGAGGCATCGTAGAATTTTTTTGTTGTTGAGATTGAATTGATTGCTGATTGCCTGAACCTTGTGGCATAACATTTGTTGTATAAACTTGTTGAGAAGTATACATCGAGGATTTAGGAGTTTTTGTCTGCTGAACTGTATACATTCGTTGTTCTTTGTGATTTACAGGAGAAGAAGCAACAATGTTAGGAGCATTTGTCATAATCATTTGATGACCTGATTTATTTGAAACAACCATTGATGACTTACTAATATGTCTTTGTTGTGTTGAGACTTTACTAGCTTTTTTTGTACCTCCTGTTGAGTTTCCACTGCTTAATAATATTTGTTGTGGCTGCTGTTGGTGAGTCGATGATGTAGATGTTATGATGTATTTATTATTAGGTTCTCCACAATTAATTATGTTGTTTTCCATAATTATTATGTTGGACGTACCATCAACAACAGCTGTTCCAGTAACTTGTGACGAAGAGTGTCCAATCAATTCTGAATGAGACGTTGAAGACATGCTTATTTTATTTTTTTTTATTAATCAATTAATCGTCTTTCACTTGCTTTTAATATTTTCCTTTTAAAAAGTATTTTATCTTCCTTTTTATTTATGTCATAATTATGATGATAAAATGTGTAAACAAACATATTAATGTCCACTTTAATTTCGTCTCAATATTGTTTTATACTTATTTGAGATTGCTATAATTCCACAATATATATTTTAAATTTATACAAATTTTTCTTTTATATGTTATTTTTATATTAATATATTTTCTGTAAATTCCAAAATATCTTTCTTATTAAACCTTCTTATTTTAATGTTATATTTTATCTTTTAATAATTGTTAAAAGTTAATGTTATTCTTTTTTCTTTGCTTATAAATTTATATTTCTAATATCCTTTTTCTCTTGACGGTGTATCTCCCGTACTCGTTGTTATTATTTTGAGATAATTATAAACGTTGAACAATGTATTTTTGTTTATAATCGTGGTGAAATTTCTTCTATTAGTACTGAATTTGCTACCATAAGCCATTACCAGAAAAAATGTGTTCCTCCTATAAAAATTAAAATAAAAAGATTATTATTAATCAAAACATTATCTAATTTGTATATAGAAATATTTGGCTATCAACTTGAAACAAAATAAATGTAAGACAATATTACTTTATACTACAATCAATTAAGAAAAAAGACAATCAAGTAGAAATTATCATCAAATTTGAATGTATTTATGTTAAAGTTGTTGAGTATCATAAATTTAAAAAAAAAAAACTATAAAACGACAAATCCTTAATTTGGTTATGATTTTTAACATTTATATGAGATAAACATCATTTATACGATTTTTGTATTTGTTCTTGCACAAATAACAACAAAACTACTGAGCATAATCCAACCGTCCATTCTCATTCGTATCTGTTTCAAAAGTATAAATTTTAACTATATAGTCACATCAATATCACAACAAAATTGAAAATATATCCGACGAGACCAGTCAGAAACAAAAATGTTCATGCGCAGTTATTTTTGTAACATCTTTCACGTATAATTTAAACACAGTGTGGAGTATTAGAATCGAATCGAAATAAAATGCCTTCTTGCTTCACATATATTATTATTCTTACGTATGCATTAAATTAACATACATATTGTTTAAAATGTGTATATACTTCTTTTGTGTGTTTTATTTTTAATCGTAGTTTGTTGATATTTTTTGTATTCTCTTTTTAGGTTGTGATTCGAATTCTTTTAATTTAATTGATTACTTTTTAATTAGTAGTGGAAAATCAAATATAAAGTTAAAAAAAATAATATCCTTATTGTTAATATTTTATTTAAATTTCTGTTTTTCTCATGTTTTTTTCATAAATATTTATTGTATATTCCCAATAAGAATGCAAGTTCCATATAAATAGAACCTCAAGGTTATTTTATAGACAGTATCAAATAAAGCAGATTAACCCAGATAAGGCGGCATACTTTTCGACTTTTTATAAAAAACTTCAATTTTGAAATGTAAAATTATTTTCTTCTTGTAAATTTTTATGTTAATTTCATAAAAAACATTCTTAATAACCATTTTGAACAGTTTCCGATACTGTTCATTTGTCCAAAGTATGATTTTAAACGAATTTAAGTCAAACTTGTTTGGCCTTCTGGAAGGACTGTAGCCTAATCTGGGTTAATCCTGTATGAATATAATGATAGCTTATTTAAAAGAGGGCGTGGTTTAATTTAGAAAAGCATAAACCAAATATTTTTAATCCATCAAATTCTGAGGGCACCAAAAAAGCCTCAGACATGTAACTCTGAATCTTCTTCAGTCTCATTTGATTTCTCTAACCTTTTTTTCATAGTACTTTTGTATCTATAATCATTCTACAAAACACAACATACAAAGCAGAACATTACAAGTAATATTAGAGCAAAAATTATAACGCGCGAATATTTGAATTCATAAAGAATTGAAATATAAAGTTAGCATGCTCGACATTCAATGTGTAAATATAATTAAACAAAATACTATAGAGCCTATGCATGTATATAAATATTTTATTGAAAATTACATATCACATATACAAACATCCCCGAGTAAACACACACATAAATAATGAAACGCCATCTTTGAATTATTTTTCCCTCAATTTCTAAACGTTTTATAAGGAAAACGCAAAATATATTGATAGGAAAATTAATTGGACTATTATTTTAAAGATTTGAAGATTTGATATAAGAATAATTAGATTTAATATCGAAATTTACAAAATTAAATCTATATCAATTTGAACAGATATATATGTGTGTGTGCGTACATGATTTAATCAATGTACTTTTTTCTAGATTTTCTTTGATGCACAATATTTGTACATCTTCCATTTCATTGAAAATAATATGAACGATTTTCATTACTGATCACTATACAAATTGTATTTAATTCTGAAAAGTAATCATTCAATTAATTACGTATTTATTTTTGAAACGTTGCTTTTTCTTCTTCGTAAATATATATAAAAAATTTGTAATGTGTGTGTTATAAGAGATGTTATTATAGGAGACGCACACATTCTAACCAAATCGCTCACTGATTTTTTTATAGCCATTTTTAAGCATCATAATATTTGGTTTGAATAAAATTGATATTTCAAATAAAATATTCGATTCCTATAATATTACTTGTAATGTTAGTACCAAGTTAATCAAATTTTATTGCATAATAACAGTAATCGTTTACAATTCATTAAAGAAAATGATTTTTTTAATGATGTTGTGTGTGTTGTTTGTGGTGCGTAGAAAAATAATAATATTGATGTTCACATTATTTTAAACACTTTTTCTTTTTTTTACTATGAATAATGAAAAAAACACAATCGCCCTTAAGTTGTTGTTGAAATTATCACACTTAACTGATATTTGATCAATTTTCGATTAATGAAAAAAGGAAGCAAGACAATCGTGTATACACACAAATGTAAAATTCTAAATAACATACCTTTGGGTAACACTTGCACTTTATTTCTAATAAATTTCACTTGATTTCAATTGTTTTTTGCAATTTCTAATATTTTTGTAAATTTTTTACCGTATTTACCTACTGATTCACTGTTTTAGGCTTTTTTAGCTTTGCTATGATTTTTTTTGCTCGCCATTTTAAAACCCATCACAATTTACAAAATGAATGTTCACTAGGAACAAATCCCACAAAGAATTTGAAATAAAAATTTAAAATACCCCAGTTTATAATCACTGCAGTGACTTGGTCGAATCGAATCGAAAATAGACGTCTCAAGTCGAGAATGGAGTTTTTATTGACGTTTCGTTGTTTATTTTTATTGGATTAAATTTAAAAAATATTTTTTACGTTACTTATGCAGTTTTATTGCCTGATTCAAAGTTGTAACATAAAAAAAAATATTTCTATAAGAAAGTATTAAATAACCATTAAAAACTTTTGAATTCATGTGGTCAAGGAAGTTGAAGGACAGATGAATACCCGATGTGATCTACTAGATCTGTAAAAACAAGACACCTTTTGTTTGAATTTTTCCACTATATCGGCACAAAACTTAAGAATTTAAAAATAAATGCTATAATTGTTATTCTTTATCTTTTGATTAATTAATTTGTTTACTTAACTTGACAAATATGACAAATATATAATATATTATGAAAACCAAAATAAAATATCTGACACTTTTAACGTATTTTTCATTTGACGTTTAATTCGAAATAAAATTACGTTCATCTTTTTATAAATAATATTGAATAAATTTAAGGATTTATCCATGTCCTGTTTGAAACTTATTGAAATTTGATTAAATAATAAAGTTTTTCAAATTTAACTAAATCTGTGCTTTAAAGTCTAAGAAAAATAATAGCAAATAATGGATGATGAGTACAGTTTTCAAAGGTATTGGTTTGATGTTTATATATTGGTTGAGTAAACAATGAAAGTTTGACGGCGTTAATTTATTTTTTTTATCCTTTATATTATTCAAAAATTATTACTTTTGGAATACAAAACTGCAAGAAAAATTGTTAAACAAACATCAATTTCATTTTATTTACATTTAAAAATCATTAGTATGAACTAGTAGTTCAGAACTTCAAATAAATATTGTTATCTCAGTCGTAACATTGTCAATAAACGAATATAAAACAAAAAAAAATAAACAATATTGAGATTTAAAACAGTGATATTAAGGAAGGCTTGTATATTTTGGATGAAAAAAATAATTTATTATACATGAAATTATTCTTATTAAAACTTTTCTAAAATGGCTGCAATACCCGCATCAAACCTTCCAACAACTCGATCATTACAACGATTGATAAGTCATACACTGGATGAAGAAGAATATCAAGAGGATGTGGTTCTTCCAAGACACACTACTTCTAATCAAGTCGATACAATTTCATTAACTTTTATGAATGTTCCAAGAAAACATGTTTTCACAGTGGCTGTATTATGTTTTATCAATTTAATTAATTACATGGACAGATTTACAATTGCTGGTGTTTTGACAAACTTACAAACAGAATTCAATATTGATGATTCACTAGCTGGTCTCTTGCAAACAGTGTTTATAATTTCATATATGGTATTTGCACCAATATTTGGTTATTTGGGAGACCGATATTCAAGGAGAAAAATTATGGGATGTGGTATTACATTATGGTGTGCAACAACATTATTGGGATCATTTATGCCCAACTATCATTGGTTTGTGGTTTTTCGTGCGTTAGTTGGTATTGGTGAAGCTTCATACAGCACGATTGCCCCAACTATTATCTCAGATTTATTTATCAAAGACTTAAGATCAAAATTTTTGGCAATTTTTTATTTTGCGATTCCAGTTGGATCTGGGCTTGGTTATATAATTGGATCAGAAACAGCAAATGCATTAAATGACTGGCGATTTGCTTTGCGAGTAACACCACTTTTAGGTGCCATAGCCGTTATATTACTATATTTCAGTTGTGAACCTGAACGAGGTGAAGCAGAAGGATCACACCATATGCAAGCAACATCATACAAAGAAGATTTACGTGCTCTATGTAAAAATGCCAGCTTCATGCTATCAACTGCTGGTTTCACATGTGTTGCATTTGTAGCTGGAGCTTTGGCATGGTGGGGGCCAACATTTATGTATCTTGGTGTAAAATCAATTGGAAACAATGATATAACTTTAAATGATGTATCATATCGATTTGGTATTGTAGCAATGTTAGCTGGCTTAGTTGGAGTACCACTAGGATCATATATTGCTCAAAAATATCGTCCAACTATGCCAAATTGTGATCCTCTTATTTGTGCACTTGGACTACTTATATCATCTCCAATGGTTTATTTTGGGATGATATTAGCTGATGTAAGCCTTGCATGGACACTATTTTTCGTTTTTTTAGCTGAAGTGTCACTAAATCTAACGTGGTCTCTTGTAGCCGATATATTATTATATGTTGTGATACCAACACGTCGTAGTACAGCTGAAGCCTTTCAAATTTTGCTATCGCATGCTCTAGGAGATGCAGGAAGTCCTTATCTTGTTGGAGTTATTTCTGATGCCGTTAAATTTGCCATGAAAATTGTTCCAGCTGGGTTGTCCATAAACTTTTATAGACATTCACAAAATACTTTTTATGATGATGCAGACAATGACTTGATCAATTTTAAATCTCTACAATACTCACTATTTTCCGCATGCTTTGTCGAAGTTATTGGTGCTGTTTTCTTTTTATTCACATCCAACTATATAATGCGAGACAAGTCAAGAGCTGAAAGAGCTATTCAAGAAAATCAAATAAATGAACCATCTGAAGAATCTGATCCGTCACCTATCACTCAATCTATCTATAATATCGATTCATAAATAATTCTAAATAGAACATGTGAAAATTTATAAATAGCATTTTCATTGTTACTCAATAAAAAATTCTTATTTAAATATTAAGTTTTTCATTTTTTTAGACAAGCTTTGCCTGTTGCACCATTGCCGCCTAATTTTGATCCAGACGCTCATCCAGAAACAGGTAAATAATACAAATTAAAAATAATTGGAAAATGATATTTTCTTTCAGAAATCAAGTAAATTTATTAATTTTCGTCTTCTGGAATTTCCTTTTCAACTGACTTTATTATTGATCCCTTTCAAAAAGTATTATCAATTCCATGTGAGCTGTATGGGGAAACATATCTACTGCTACACCATATTTAGGAGTAAAAGGTTTTCCACTCAACGCCTTTGACGTTGGACGACATAAATCGACCAAATTTTTAAATATACTCTTAGGTGAACAAGAGACATAAATCAGTTTTTCGATTTTCTCTGAATTACGAAGTTGATATATTGATCGAGCATCTGAAATTTTTTTATAAAATTGAATTAAAAAAAAACCCATAAATAATTAAGAACTCACGTAATCCAGCTCTCGGTGGATCTACAATTGCTACAATATCCTCGCTATTAAGACATTCATTCTTTACAATATTTCTTATCCAGTCATCAGAATTAGCACATGAAAATGTACAATTTTCAACTTTATTAAGTTCAGCATTAAATTTCGCATCTTCAATTGCTTCCTTGATTATTTCAACACCAAAAACTCTTTTACAGTGTTGAGAAAGACAAAGACCAATTGTTCCAATTCCACAACAAATATCCAATAAAGTGGTTTGTTCCTTATCTAATTTTCCAATTTTAGCAAGAATTCGATACAAAATACCAGCAGCTTCAGTATTGGTTTGGAAAAAAGATTGAGGACTTATTCTAAATTTGAAACCAAGAATCTCATCTGTTATATGCGTAGATCCCCATAAATGTTGAAATGGGAGGTACGTTTCTCCGGGCTCTCGTTTTTTCAAAATTTGATAATACATTGATGTAATTTTACATAATTTTTCTTCATCGGTTGTATAAAACTCAACTATTTTTTTTTTTATTTCTTCAAATTGATCACTGCTCAAATCTTGCATTTCCATTCCAATCGAAAGCATAATCTCATTTGTAGAGAATGATTGGCGAACCATCAATAGTTTCCAATATCCTTCATGTGTTTCCTGATTAAAAACTGGAAGACCAGAATTTTCAATAAATTTCTCAAATAATTTAGCAACATGTTTCATTTCTTTGGAAATATGTTTCAAATCATTTAGAGGTCCAACTTCAACTGTCCCATCAAAATAACTACCTAATCTTTGTCCAACAGTTATTTTACCTGTATTATCTTTACCAATACTAAATTCACATTTGTTTCGATATCCATCAATGATGGGAGAAGCCTGGATTTGATCAAGTTTAAATAGAACACCATCGTTCAATTTTCGTTGCTCTTCAATGAATTTTCTTTTAGCTGGGTTAATTTTCCAGTATTGATTTGAAAAGTCATGTAAAAGCTTTTTAAGTTCATCTTGTTTGTATTTGAGTTGTTCTTCATAAGGTAAATGTGCTAATGGAGTTGTTGACTCAATCAAAGTCTTTTGTTTCTTTGTTGAATTCCCTCCTTGCTGATTTGCCTGATTTCTTTTCCTTATTAATGGATCTGGCACAGGTGTACTTTTGATAGCGATTAATTTTTTACCCTTCCATTCAAAACCATTTATTAATTTCATTGCTTTTTCACGATCTTCTTCATTGCGAAAACAAACAAACGCAAAATGGTGACCTGGTTTTATCACTTTTACCTTACCATAATTGCATTTGATCTTGTCACTGAGCAATTTTTTCAAAGACGCCACACCATAATGTTTTGGCAGGTTTTTCATTTCAATTTTGAATTGCTCTTGTGTGAATCCATTTTTCAGATAAGCGAATTCATCTTCTTTCGTTTGTTCTAATTCTTCAATTACCTCACAAACGAGCTCAGAAACAGATTTGTTTGCATCTTCAGACATGATGATTATAGTAAAATAATTGTTTTATTTTAGTCCTTTATTTTTTCCAATAAAATTTCATCACATGTGTTTTTGTTTATGTTTTTTGACGTAAAATTGTATTACATGGAATAATATTATTGCAGTATTAAAGTATTGTAATATGATATACTTTTTTTTTACAGGTGAACAATATCTTCAATTAGTCTTATACGAAAGAACCAAAAGATGTGCAGATATCGTTCATGTTTCTGTCCCTAAAACAAAATTGCCTTGTAAGAGTATCATCAATGTATTCAAAAATGATGAAAACGAAGTACCTCTAGAACAGAAGAAAAGTACTGTCGAATGGCAACAAATTCAATTACAAAACTTCTCAAGTCTCAGGGAAAAAATAACCATATTGAAAAACAATTCTGTTGGTAAAATAGAGCCATTTGAATTACCTGATATTGAAGAAATGGACAAATGGAAAAATTTTTGTCAAAATAATCAGCCGTTACTGAAAATCATAATATCTATTCGTATAAGAGACATTGAGATATTACTTGAGTATTTAGCAATCTGGCTAAAAGAGGAGCTTGGTTCAAAATCTTGGATAACATTATGGATATACGGTTGTTTATCATGTTTATTCACTCCCTTGGAACCTAATTCTTGTAGTGTTTTACGTGAAATTGCTAAAACTTCTAGAAATTTAAGAGATAGAGAAGAAACTGAGAATGAACAGAATATCTCTTATAGTCTCTTAATCTGTTTAATCTCAACATACTTCAGACAACTAGATTTAAGTGATACTTTTAATTAAAAATCAATAAAGTTTCAATAAAATCTAAAGTTTTTTCCTCGCTTAGAATATTTGAAAATTATATTTGGTAGGCAATACTTTTTTATTTTATAAAAGACATTCCATTCGGTGTCCTATTATAAAATTTTGCTTCACATGTTCACATTAATATAGTCAAAAAAAAACATAAAGATTCATGTGAATTACAGTGATAACCTTTTGCAATATTTATTTTTGTCAATGAATCTCTATTAATCTCTTCTTATATTTTTTTATATATATAGTTTAGATTGGTAAATTTAAATTTATTAAGCGAATTTAGTCAATTTTGTTATTATACTCTTGTTAGATTGTAAAAACTTGAATAAACATATTTTCATATAACATTTTAAAAAAAAATATTACTATGTCGAGGTAAGTTTTTTATTGTTAGTTTAGAATACAAATTTTACATGTTTTTTATTTTCCTATTTTTAGAGAAGGTCTTTTATGTGGGTTTGGAAATCCATTGTTAGATATTTCATCTGTAGTTGATGAGAAGTTTCTCGAAAAACATGGCTTGAAACCGGATAATGCTATTTTGGCAGAAGAAAAACATATTCCTATGTAAGCTGTGAATTATTTTATTAAGGATCAATTTTAAAACAATATTAATTCTCATTATATAGCTATAAGGAGTTAGTGGATGAACATAATGCGGAGTTCATAGCGGGAGGTTCAGTCCAAAATTCATTGCGTGTTTGTCAATGGATTTTACAAAAACCAAATGTTTCCAATTTTTTCGGTTGCGTTGGAAGTGATGATTATGCCAAAATCTTGGAAAAAAAAGCTCGTGAAGATGGTGTCAATGTTCATTATCAAATTACCGAAAAAGAACCAACTGGAACTTGTGCTGTTTTGATAACAGGAACAAAAAGAAGTTTAGTTGCAAATTTAGCTGCTGCAAATCTCTTTACATTAGACCATATAAAAAAAGAGGAAAACTTTAAATATTTAGAAAATGCTGAATATTATTATATTTCTGGGTTTTTCATTACCGTGAGTCCTCAAACAATTATGCACGTGGCCAATTATGCAGCTGACAAAAACCGTTATTTTATGATGAATCTCAGTGCACCATTTATTTGTGAATTTTTCAAAGAACCACTTAAAGCAGTTTTGCCCTATATTGACTTTTTATTTGGAAATGAGTCTGAAGCACTTACATTTGCTAAACATTGTATGGATGTCGAAACTGAGGATTTAAAAGAGATCGCAATGAAAATTTCACATCTACCAAAGAAAAACTCAAATATAAATCGTATCGTTATTATAACTCAAGGATATTTACCTGTTATAGTTGTACATAATAATATATTGGTAGAATATCCAGTAGAAAAACTAGAGCCTGAACAAATAACTGATACAAATGGTGCTGGTGATGCATTTGTTGGCGGTTTTCTCGCTTGCTTCATTCAGAAAAAACCCATGGACGAATGTGTTAAGTGTGGAATTTGGACTGCCAAGCAGATTATCCAAAGATCTGGATGTACTTTTGAAGGCACCCCAAAGTTTATTTGTTGAAATTAATTTTGATATATTGATCAAATTATATAAAATAGTAAAGTTAATTGCTTTGCGATTCAATTTCTTTTTAGACTTTTATATTTCATTCATTAAAAATAAATTTCCATCAAAGACATCAAAACGTCTTGTTCTTTCCCAGAAACTAAAAAAAATTGTGAATCTTGAAAAAAATGGGAAAAAAAGAAAAAAAAATTAAATATCAGGCAAAAAATTATGAAGGAAGTTTATAAGAATGAGTTTTTGTACGTACGTCATACAAAAAAAATGAAAGGAGCAAAAATTTAGAAAATTTCTTTTTTTCATATTGAAAATTGTGATCATGAAAACCAACTATCAATAAACCGTCGAGTTTTATGTTTCTGAAAAGTATAAGTTGGAAGACATTCTGGTGTATCGTTAAAATAAAAATAGCATAAAATCTTGATAGTGATCCATTCAATTGCAAACTTTGTCACGTACATGGTGTTTAACAATCATTTATTATATTATTTTTGTTTGTCGTTTTCTTAATAAATGTTTTTCCATATCTTCCTTCCGTCATACAATATTTTCATTCAATATTGGGAAAAATAAAATAAAACCGTATTGTGTATGTCATTATTTGCTGCTAGTATCATCATTACTCTTATCTAATGTTGAATTTTTTCTCATTTAAAATGTGTTCTTTCGCTTTTCATCACATAACATCACTGAAGCTGATTGATATTCATTATAGGTTTGTATTTCAACATCAAATCAAATCAAATAAATAATACATAAAAAATATATTAGATATACAAGTGGAAATCGAATGTAATGGCTTAGAATTCATCAATATGTTTCATTTTATTTGTTGCATTAGTGTATTTAGATGTAGGTGTACCTCAAACCTAACATGATGTGATAAATTCATTGTTTTTTTTTCATTTCTTTCTATAGGTCGAAGATTATGTGTTTGGCATTACAACTAAATAGAGCTTGATATAAAAAGAAAAGTTCTGATTGTTATTCAACCATTTACATGAATGTCATTTATACTAATTTAGGATGATAATTATTCTGAAATATCTTCACAAATATAATTAATTTTACAAAAAGTTTATAAACTTTTGTTTCTTAAATTGTTTCTGAAATATCACTTTGTAGGATTTGCTCTTTGAAATAGGAGAGTAGAGTTTCAGACTCTCATCGATCTTTGGATCTTCTTCAAATTGCAGAGGATAAGGCAAACACCATTTTAGAGATATTACTTTTTCATCACCTGACTTAAAATAAAAACAAAAATTTATATTGAATAATAAAAAGGAACCATAATTTTACCTCTGAGTGATTTTTTACTTTACAAGCAACAACACCTTTATTCATTATATGCAATTTAAGTCGTTTATCATTTCTCAAATTAGTCGATGAATAAACAACATCTGAATAAAGTACCACTCCAAAAGTTTTGATGATCGTCTATTTTTTATTTATTAAATAAACTCGTTACAAATTGAGTCAATGATTGTAATATATAATGTATACCTCTGTTTCTGCAAATTTTGAGTGAATTATAAAAGTATCAAACATGATGGTAAAACAAAAATTGAAGTTTTTATGAACTTTTGCAATAATTTTTAGTAAATCATGTTTTGAATCATTTATTCCACTTTTAATAGAAGTTTTAATGATAATATCAAACAATGTTTTTATTCTTTGCATATGATATACTGGTGCTTCAATGAATTCACGTAAGTCAGAAGTAATTTGAGTTACTTTTGCAAATTGTTCTAATGTCTGAGGTATGAGAGAAGCGTAGTTTTTATAAACATCAAAGTGCCCCTCCTAAATATATAATTTATAAAGTTTTTGTTTCTTACTAACAAAATATATATATATTTTACTTGAATATAGCGATTTATATTTTTAAATGTATCAACACAATCCATTTTTTCATTTTCTAAAGTTGGCAATAATATGTTTGCATGAAATTCATGTATTTTGTCCAATAAATCTCTAAATATTTTCATAGAGTCTGTAACAAATCTATAGAATTCATTTTTTCCAACAATTAACAAGCGTGTGTAAATGATTTCAATCCTTTTCAAAATATTGAGATATTGACTTTCGTTCCAAATGATGTCATTCAAGATTAAATAATCTAAGGTTACAATAAAGCAAAGTAGAATTTTACTTTTTTATTGATTAAATTTACCATTGTCTTCGTCTCCTTTCCCAGGTGATTTTAAAATTGTAGCCCATTCTTGAATATTTTCAGTTGCTCCACTTAAACTGATCTTTTTTTGGCAAAGTGTTATTTTAATTTTACTTTCCTCTAAAAATTCTATGAAATAAATCTCGTCAAGTGTCACATGAGTTCGATAAAGTAATCGATTGTTAAAATTGGGGTTGCTCTCTGTGCATATGAGTGACTTTTCGAATAAATAAACATTGCTTTCATATTCAACATCTTTTGGGTGTTCGAATACAATGAACTTTGACATTTTCCTAAAATTTCCTTGACCTACTTGCCAATCAAACTGTAAGGAAGAATATTAATTTATGTTTAACATTGGATTATTAAAAGCTTTACTTTTGGATAGTTTTCAAGGTCGTTCAAACTTATTGCTTGATCCACTGTGTTGACTAATCTTCGCAATTGCTTTTCCGCCATACAACAAACTGTTAAAAAACTTTTCACTGAATCGTCACTGTATCTCAAAATCTTTATTATTTTTGAAAATAACATTTGGTAGCGTGGAAGCCTTTGCATTGGTTCCATTAAAAAATTTTTTATACCCAATTTATCACCTGAATCACTGCTCAATTTATCAAAATCTTTCTTGTATTGTGATATGATTTTTTCAATCTTAAATTCATCTACTGAATATAGAACATAGGGATAAAAATTGTCATTAGTTATAAATGTATGAAAAACATTGGCAATATTAAAGATATCTTCATTACAAGCAATTAGTGAACAGAATAGCTGATTTTTATGAAATTCATAAATTTTCAAGAGATTTGCAAATAAACGCCAATACTCGTCTTTATCTTTTTGATGTATCAAATCAATTCCATTGTAGACATACAAATTGATTCCGTTTTCCAGCCTTTGAATGTAATTTTTTTCTAACACAACTACCTCCTGGATTACTAGTGAAAGTTCCCTAAACATATTTTGAATAATTATACAAAATCAAGGTATAAGCTTTGATTTCCATAAACTTACGTTCGATTTTTGGATGGCAAATCACTAGAGATACTGTAAACTGAAGCTTCTGAACATTCACTTTGAACATTTGCTTTTTGTTTATATACGATTTCTTCATAAATATTGGTGCTTGGATTGAAATCAGTACATTTATGAGATGATGGTCCACAAGAATACAAACTGTTTCGATACAATATGTAAGATCCTATTGAATCTCTATATACAAGCTTAGAATTAAAATCATTTTTCATTTCCTCTAAACAATCATAAGTTTGTGAAATTTTAATTGCTGTTTTTTGTTCATTCAATATTGCATTGTTACAAATTTCATTATATTTAACAAGCTTTTTTGGTTTCGGAGGTAATTTTGGTTTAATCAAACTCTTTTCACAAGTTTTTTTGTCTGAAGAACTTTTTAAATTAGAATTAAATTTTGATAAATTTTCATTCAAATGATCTTTAAAAATTGAATCAACTAATTCAGGACTGCTTAGTTTATTTGATTGGGAACTGGATGCATTCTCCTCTTGTGTTCTTTTATGATTCCGGTAATTTTTGGTATCAGCTGAATATAATTGCTGAACTTTTAGTTTGATTTCTTTATTATAAACCGCTTTTGACGTTGGAGTTTCGCATAAAATCGATTCTCTAACATATTCTTTATTATTTTTTGACCTAACCACCAATTCGGCTGTTTTTGATATACAGATTTTGTAGCAATAATTTCAAAAGCTTTAATTTTACTTGATACATTATTTTTACTTTCACTAATTATCTCTTGGTCTTCAAATTTGAATAAAGGGTTTTCGTTCATAATAACAAGATTTGTTTTGTTAAACCAGATCTAAATAAAATAACCATATTTAAATTCTCTTCGTAATATATGAACTTCTAAATACAAACTAAAAATTGATAATACATTTGGAAAACGACATATCAGTTGATATATATTATCTTGTATCTTGAATAATTGAAATAGATAAGATAATTTTATAAATACAAAGCTTATTAGCTACTTCGTGTTTCTGATATTTATTGAAAACTAAATGAATGATGTCCCAATCACAAACTAAGGTGTGAATTCGAAATATCTATTTTTTTTAAAATACTGTATTTCTAAATATTATGTGAATAAAACCTTCCGATCGTTTTTTCCAAAAACTCTTAATTCCTGTAAATATTATTGAGTGAGAAGCAACATTATTTTATGAATTTTACACCATATGAAATCAGCTTTCTTTTTCTTTTATTTTACTACCAGAGTAAAATTACACGAACAGCAAGTAAATCTAATTTTTTCTTTCTGTCTAATAATTCAATTTAACGCCAAGAAAGTAACATTCTTCTTTTGGTTCTTTTAATATTTATTTATTATTAAATAACATAAACATGGATTAAATGTATCATTTGTATTTCACAACGGCTAAACATTTCTTAAGACAATAGCTTGTAATAATAAACCACGTATATTATTTTTCTTTTAATATAATTTTATCACGAAAGGCATATAGAAATAAGAAGAAAATTAGAAAAGAGGAAGAAAATAATAAAGTTAAGAGGAAAAACCCATGATGTTGATGATGCATCTCCTCCCCAATACCACTTGTTGGCATATTATAGCACTTTTAACAATGTTTTTTTTTGCCTTTATTATCATTGTATTTTTACTTGACATATAATTGAGGGTGAATTTTTTCATGTAACGAAAAAAATATACGTGATTTACATGTTTTCACCAATTGTCTTTTTTAAAGAATTATGAACTACTTATCTTAAATTTTTAGAAACATATAAAATATGGCTTGTTAGGCGTGTTTATGTACCTTTTTATGAATTTCACCTTCGTGATCAAACTTAGTCATAGTAATGATGATGAAATAAGCTCATCATTTCATCGTAAATATTATATATCTTTTAAGATAAATAATACATATCTTAAAATTATTTAACCTTAAAAATACACAAAGGTACGTATTATGGAATCAGAATTTCCATGCTTCTGCTAGAATTAGAAATACATAAAAATTCGAAAAACTACGATTCTATTTCTATAATTTTCTTTTTCTATTCCTTCAATTATAATCTCTTTTAATAAAAATATATTTTAACTATGGTCGGGGAAAAACTCTTTTTTTTGTTGTATAACGACAATTCAAGTTTTAAGACGTAGGCATTAGAACAGCATTTTCCATAATTCTATACATTTTTCTCAGCTAAATATTTTTAATGCGTCAATTTATTACTATTATCCATAACCTTTGTCTTGTTGAATTTTCTATTGTGCTTTATCATTTTACATATCAGTCTTTTAAATTGAGTGAATCAATTGATTTTTTAGCGCTCAGTATCATTTCATACTACTAAAAACTTAAAGATTTATCTAAAACGAAATAAGATACGTGTATTATTTCATCTTTTTCCTGTAAAACTCTAAGAAGTTTAATCTAAATTCAAATTCTTTGAATACACAAATTCCCATAGCATAATTATCACTTCAAAACATAAATTTACATTATTATATTAGTTTTACTCCAAGATACAATATCATTTGGTTCTGGAAATGTTTATTTATTTGTGCCTTAGTGAGTTTAGTCTTGAAATAATAATATGCAATTTTTATACAATGAATATCGTTTTGATTATCATTATGTTGTAAATATTATAAGAAGAAGAAGAAAATTAAACCAATAACTTTTTCTTTTATAAATCCGATTTTTTTAATGTAAATATAAAAAGGAATTCCCAATTCAAGACAAAATTACAATTTTATATTTTAACTTCTACATACATAAGTAGCAAAAAAACTCTGACGAGAACGTGTATTTTATTGTACAAAATATTTTAATAAAAATCACGTTATCAGTTTGCAATTTGAATTCTTTTATTTTTTTGTGTTATTGTTCAATCGTTATAATCAGTGTTGTGAAATCTTAAACATTTTATTTTCGTGTTTACGAAATTATATTTAAATTGTAAGATCAATGAAAAAGAAACACTCCCATAATCATAAACTACCTGTGAAAATCTGTCTCAAATTTACATTTAATATGGCTTGATATGAATAAACGTGTGTATGAACTAGATCAAAATAAACAAAATGAAAAAGTTTTGTTTTGAATTAAATGATTTTTATCTAAATCCTAAGTTATTATGTAACTTAAAGCAAAGATTTTTCGCATTTCAAATCAGATTGTAAGACAAAGCACACATGTGTAACTAAAATAATAATATGGAAATTATGTTAGTCATAAACAAACACGGTCAAATATAGGTGAAATAAAAAAAGGAAAATAAAACTTTTATCATATCATGAGATGAATAAAAAACAAATGTACATATTATGTAAACATTTCCATCTCTGATTGGATTTTTCATTTCTGTGAAGAGTTATTTTGGTTAGCATTTGTGGAATATGAATTCTTTTCACTATCTTAAGCTATAGGATTGATAATTTATTTTATGGAAAAATCGTGAATGTTTTCTTATTTTAAACGTTAAATTCAATATTAGGTTGACTGGACTTTTTAAATAGCTAAAATTTTTTTGTCGAATTGACGTTGTTTTTTCTAATCTAAATGTAAACTTGTATGAAACTTTGAACACTTATTCGGTTTTCCTTGATATAATAAATATGAATCACTTCCACTTCAACCTGGAAAATATTGAATCAATATTGTATATTTGGACATACTTTTTCAATTAAAATTAAACACTGAACAAGAATGTAAAGACTTGTTGTATGCTTCTAGTTAAAGATAAATATCTATAATGATAACATTTTTCGTATAAATATCATATGATAGTAAAAACAAAACTAGTAGTTCAAATAATTTTGTCAAATATATCATATCGATGCGAAATCAATAAAAAATGAAATTAACAATTATTTTACTTGTAATTGGATATAATATAATATTTGCTTCTAAAATTCCCGTTAAATATACTGAAGATATTACTGAATATGAGACGGCAGATCTTTGTCAGCCATGGATATGCAAAACACCTGATTGTAAATGTACTAGTATAGATTCTGGAGGAAATTTCCCAGTAGAAAAAACTCCACAAGTACGCAAGTTTAATAAACTAAACAAAAATTGTAGAATTTGACCAAGAATTATTATTTTAATTTAGCTTGTAATGGTAACATTTGATGATGCTGTTACTGCACTTAATTATGAATTTATTGAAAAGTCTTTGTACAAACACAAAAATCCTGATGGTTGCCCTGCACAAGCTACATTTTATGTCTCACATGAATATACAGACTACTCCAAAGTACATAATTTATGGGCTAATGGACATGAAATTGCCTTACATTCTATTACGTAAGTTATTTTATCAAAATACTATTAGAAATAAAAGACTGTCGTTTGGTTTAGTCATTCACCTTATAATAGTTATTGGAGAAACGCAAGTGTGGAAAAACTTCTAATGGAGTTTGGTGATCAAAAAGAAATGATTGCCCATTTTGCTAATATTCCATCTGATGACATTAATGGAATGCGTATGCCATTGTTTCAACTGTCTGGAGATAATTCTTATATTGCAATGGTCGAGTCAGGAATTAAATATGATTCAAGTTGGCCAACAAATAAATATACGAAACCCGGGTTATGGCCTTACACGTTAGACTTTTTATCTACACAAGATTGCTCTATTGGTGATTGTCCAACTACTTCAATTCCGGGCGCCTGGGTACAACCAATCTTAAATTGGGAAGATACAGCTGGTCTTCCATGTGCTATGGTTGATGCTTGTTTAAATGTGTAACTATCATACTTTTATATTCAAACCATCATTTAATTCTGATTTATAATTGTTTAGTCCAGATTATGACGTAAACGAGTTGCTGGATTGGATGAAGTCTAACTTTCATCGTATTTATGAATCAAATCGTGCTCCGTTCGGTGTTCACTTACATGCTGCTTGGTTTGGTCGTGGAGAAAATACATTTGGAGCATTTATTAAATTTTTAAATTATCTTGCAGAGTTTGATGATGTATATCTTGTAAGTACAGATCGCGTTATTGAATATACCAAAAATCCTGTTCCAATTGAAATGTTCGAAGCTTGTGCTGTAAAGCAAAAACCTTCATGCAATGCACGAACATGTGTTTTAAAAAAAGATACAGCATCTGGACCGGAAGATCGATACATGACCGTCTGTTCTAAGTGTCCTGAAGTCTATCCCTGGCTGGGTAATCCATTTGGTGAAAAACAATAATATTATGCATGAACTTTTTTTAAAACAAATTTACTGCTTTTCAAATTGTAATTATTTTCTGTAAAATTGAAAAAAAAATAAAGCTAAAAATTATTCCTTTTCCTCATTTTATCACATGTGTTCTCAAAAACAAAAGAAACGAATTCTGACTTTTGTAGCATAACTTTACACTAGTGTTTCAAATTCGCTAGACATTCTCTCTTGAACACCTAAAAATATGTGCAACAAAAATCAAGTTAAAAAATGATAGACAGTTGCAAGCACATTTTGCAATTTTATTGCATAACGTATAATTTATATTTTTTTTTTTGTTGTGAAAAGTATTTTCATCACGATTATTTTTCTTAACTTTAGCACGCTTTAGTGCATTTCATTGTGCAACTGCAGACAGTTTTAGATATTTTCCATAAACATGCACAATTCTCATATGAAATAACCACATAAAAATGCTGACAAGATAAATACATCTTAAAAAGAATTGCATTTGTATGTCTCAGTGTTATCATCACAATCATCTTTCATTTCTCTTGTGAACAAATTTTTTTTTGTTTTATGAGTTGAATTCTCTTTTATCAAAATCTTTCAGTTTTCATGATACAATCAAGTAGAAAAAATATGAAGATTGTATCATTTATCTAGATCTTTTTAACACTTAAGGAAAATGCTAACTTTTGATATTATGCAGGTGTGAACTCAAAAGAATAATTACAACAAAAATCGATATGAAAAAAGAACAGGATTTAAGTACAAAAAAAGATGAAATATGTGTTTGAACTTAAATTTGAATGCATGTGTTCTCTTCATGCATGCATAAATATAATCTAGTAAGTTAATGGATATCGTAGGGGTATAATTGTCGTCAGTTAAATACTTTTAACAATGAATTTCGTGTTTGGCGACAAATAGCTCAGTCGATTGGACGCCATTTATTCAATTCAATTTACTAATTAGGGCATATGAAACATTAGAGCAAATTAAAAACTGCCAATGCAAAACTTTAAAAACTCGTTTGTGTTCAGATCTGAATTGTATGTTATAAATAATGAACCATATGAAAAAAAGTTTGGATCGCAATATTTATAATGGGTTTTCTCCTCATATTTTTTTCCAGCTTAATTTAAAAGAACTCTACATGGAAAATAAGCATATGAAGCTTTTATAAAACCAAAATACCTAGTGAGATCTATTTCATAAAAAAATAAAACAAATATACAAAATTAATAGTTAACCAAACCATAAGCACAAAACTATATAATCTATTGCATTAATGTAAAATAAAATGTTAAACAAGGGAAAAATTGATTTTGCATTTATTTTCTTTTTATTACATTTTTATTTTACATTGTAAAGTCAAGAAATTGAGGTTATCAATAGAATATAGTAAAAATAATAACTAACTTTGTGAATTATACTATAAAAAGTTAGGTTTCTTAATGTACTGGTTGTTGCACGTAACATCAATAATAAATAAATCCATTTTTTCATTCCTCAAAATCCATCCAAATCATATTCAAAAATTTTGTTAATTGAGTAGCAATTTTTTTTTTATTTACATTTATATCTTCATCCATATCACTGTAGTCAGATAAATCTGTTTCTTCATTGATATTATAACTGTTCTTTGTTGGAAGAGAATAATTTAATTTCTCTCTCATTTTACCATTTATTGGTTTTGGTGTTGTTTTGACAGCGACAGCTTTCATGCCGACTACTTTTTTCACATTTTCTTGCCCTTTCTTTGAAGATCCGGAGCCACGTTTACCTCCACTTCGAGGTCCCATTCTTGGGAATAATTATGTGATAATTTAAATTATCAAAAATGCAATTTACTAATTGAAATTTAAATAAATATAGGACTGACAGAAAAACACGTTGTTACACAAAGATAACGCACTCTCTCCTTCATAAAAAAATAAAACAAATATACAAAATTAATAGTTAACCAAACCATAAGCACAAAACTATATAATCTATTGCATTAATGTAAAATAAAATGTTAAACAAGGGAAAAATTGATTTTGCATTTATTTTCTTTTTATTACATTTTTATTTTACATTGTAAAGTCAAGAAATTGAGGTTATCAATAGAATATAGTAAAAATAATAACTAACTTTGTGAATTATACTATAAAAAGTTAGGTTTCTTAATGTACTGGTTGTTGCACGTAACATCAATAATAAATAAATCCATTTTTTCATTCCTCAAAATCCATCCAAATCATATTCAAAAATTTTGTTAATTGAGTAGCAATTTTTTTTTTATTTTGCTTTTAATTATATAATAAACATTTTTTATTCATCAAAATTTACGTTAAATTTTTTGATTAAAATATTAATTAAATATTTAGTTTCTTTTAATAAGGATATAAGAAATTTTTTTATTTAGTTAAAAGATAAAATCGGTTGTTTAAACAGCACCAATAACATTTTAAGATACATTTTCTTGATAGATGTGAACCAATTAGATTACAGCCCAAGAAAGCTACTTGTCTATATAATTTATTACATGATATACAACAATGTACAAAATGAACTTTCGTACATATTGGTGTAAAGTACAAAATTACGTTGAATTCATGAGTTATGTGTTTTTCCACTTTCCCTTTTTACTTCGTTTCCGTTAACATCCGATCAGATCATTCAATAAGCCAAATTCTACATATTCTAACATTCTGATACGTATGCTTTATTAAGCTTCTTTCCTTTTATTATAGAGCTTTTTTGTGTAACATGTGACATTAGTGCGTGAATGGTAGAAGCTACGCATTTTGTTATAGGATATAAAGAATAAGTTAAAGTAAAATTTTCTGCTATTCTTTGTACGTGAAGCTGCGTAATATTTTGTCACTATGTATAATTAAAGGAAACGCCTTTTTATATCTTTACTAAATGTGACTGATGAGAGGCGGAACTTGGTAAATTTTCAAATATTGTGCGCGAGGATGCGTTATTTATATTTTATTTTACATTAAATGCCTTTTTTAATAACAAAAAAAATACATAGGTATTCAAAAAACTGTATTGATCGTAAAAAAAGTTATGCCATGTATAGTCAAAGTTAAAAGAAAAATATAAGTAAAATTATATGAAAGAAATACGTGATGGTGGACATAAATTTCTTTTATGATATTTGTAATAAAGATCATAGAGATAAATAGCAACAGTATCTTTTAAGTTAACGTTTAATGTAATAAATGAAAAGTTGTCATTATTTAAGTATGCCTGTCATGAACTCTGTAAGTTTTTTTTCAAATAAATGCAAAAATTTTGCCTTTCCAGTATGGCCATAAATTATAAATGACTTTTGTAGTAACATAGAAAAAAATTGAAAATTATATTTTCATACACAGAGAAGGTTCCTTTTTGTAAATAAAAACTTCTTTCTTTTAACAATTAGCTGTGATTATTAATCACAAATTTAATGCCCATAATATATTCTCATATTTTATAGCTTCCAATATAGCAATTTATTCGTTTTTGAAACAAAACTATAAACATTTGAAAAGAAACCGAATTTTCTAATTCTTCAAATTATTTGAAAATGAATGAAAAATTCCTTAAAAGCATCAAAAAAACAGTCGACCCTCTCGAAATTCGTCATTATTGTGGATTCAGTACAAGTGTACCATGTTTTCTATATTAACATTGAATTTTCTTTTACCATGAAATGCCGAATAAATGTTTAATACTAAATTATAATGGCGCCATTTTATCACCAAATTAAATTTTTACAACTTGTCATATAAATAAAGTCTTTAATTTATTGAATAATCTTTGAGTCTATCAATGTCGAAAACCATTAAGATTATGACTTTTCAAAAGAAAATATTGATAGTCATATATCATAAAACATAAAAATAAAAACATATTGTATTTTAATATTTCAATTAAAAATTTATTGCTAAAGGTATATAAAATGTGAAATCAAATGTAATGCAAAAATATCCCCTATTATGAGTTGGTATGAATTAACAGTAACAAGAAAGTAAGGGCACGAAACTTACAATTTTAATTTTATATTTGAATTTAACTCACAAGAGAATTCTTTATAAACCAGTTGGTCTTTTACATGTGCGATTATTATGATAATTGTTTGGTAATCAGTTTTTATTGCATTTTTCCATTTCAAAATTGAAAAGTACATGTTGATATTTTAATGTAAAACATGAGATAATGCAATAAAAATGCATGAATTTCATTTTTTAAGCTCATGCTTAAGATCGTTTGTATAACCTTTTCTGTTTTTCTGAATTTTCACTGAATAATTCAAAGGGAAACACTCAATTCTAGGAAATCATTTAATTGTACGAAGTTTAAAAATTTTTTTCAACCCCAAGAACAAATACGTTTGGTTAAAGATTCAAATTTTTAGTCCAATATTATTTCGATTATTATATTAAAATGAATAAAAACAAAAGTTATTATGGTATACATGTTATTAAAAAACAAAAATAATTGTGAAATATCATGCAATTTCTATTGAAAAATAAAAAAAAATACATCAGAAATTTGCCAACTGTCAATACTTTACATAAAAGGGTGAAAATTTAATTCCAAGAATTTAACATAATGCAAACACTAAACCTCTTGTTATTTAAAATAAACCACAATTATTTCAATTAAATTTTGTTGTACAACCAAAACACGTCTGAGTTTATTTCTGTTGAATAAATAGATTTTTGTGTTGTCAATAGGACTGATATGATTTATTGTTAAATTTTCAAAAAAATGTTTCAAAAATTATATAGTGTATGCATCATGAATCATTTGAGACTCTTCATCAGCAGGCAATCACATGCATCACGTGCATCTTTGGAAACCAAATATACAACTTTTATTACACACAATATTTTTATTTGCAGATAAGTATGTTAAACACTTTTGGGTTTTTTTTCTTTTATTGAACAATTAAATAAATCATTGCTGGTTTACCAGAAATGTGCTAGAAATCTGAAACATAAATGTCAATTAGCTCCTAGCTTTAACATATCCCTGATAATTATCTTTACTCATTGAATTTCATTTCAGAAATTCAGGTATCATCTTTTAATTTCAATCAATGATCTCAATAAAAGCAAAACTATAATTACTTGATATGTTTTTAAAATAATTTTTCATCTAAATTAATTTTCTATTTATCTTTTTAAATGAAGTTCATATATAAACATATATACTAATAAGTTATATAACATAGAAAGAAAAAAAAGATAAATGAAATCGTTTATCTTATTTGTCCAAAGTTTTTCTTTCTTTCTATTTTTTCATTTATTTTATCATTACTCAACATCAGGGCCAAGAGTATAAGTCGGGGAAATGTATATTTAAAATTCCATTCAAGTATTCAATATAAATTAGGATCAATAATGGACAAAAAATACTTTGAGATTGTGACTTGTAAGCTTAAATATAAATATGTTAGATGAAGGAGATAAGAAATGAATTAGAAAAATACAGTAAATCGAATTATAAAACATTCATACTAGTACTTGAATAAAAACTGAAAGAATACTGATCATTTAATTTTATAAATTAGGATATATCAATCCATTTCCAATCATAAGGAATATTCATATAAAAAATTTTGATCTATTTTAAAAAAAATATTATTTATTATATTATTTTATAAACTTATAATTTTGACAACTTTATTTCGTTTCCTTTGAATATATAAAATTTAAAATTATTTCCTTTTAAAATGTTTAAATAAATACTATTTCAGTTAAATTTTCTTGTAATTTTTTTTAAATTACTATGGTCGCGGATCAGTTGACTTGGTGGCGACGAAAGTACTTTTGTTTGTTTGAACATATTTACTAAGGTGGTATATATTTAACAGTGCACATAAAAAACAAAAAAAAGTTGAATGACGACGACAAAACTTTTATATTGCTTTTTATCACGAAAACCGTGTCTGTTTTTAATAGTGTATATTTAAATTTCTATGTTTTTATATTTTAATTTTTAGAGTCTTGGTGCATATTTAAATAAAAATAATGAAAACATTGCAGTATTATTATTTACAATTTACTTATGAAGCTTTTGTTTGATTATTATATTTCATTTTGGTCCTAAACCACCATTAAAGAAAGATGTTTGAATTGGTCGGAAAAAATAAACATTGGAGACTTTTAAGCCAAGAGCCAATCCATATTTATAATTGTTAAACTAATGCTATTGCTTGGTCACTTTTTTATTATGATAATAAAAACTTAATTTACACATAAAAGTCTCAACAAATTAAGAGGAAAAATAAAAGAAAACGTCTCTTACATGAATAATAATCAAGTTAGGGGAAGAATTATTTATTTTATATATAAAAATAACGATAGTAGAAAAAGTGTGAAGGCATTAAAATGAAATTACTTACATTTATATTGAGACATATATTATATGAAAGTTTTACGATGCAATTTTGGTGAAATTAATCCTCTTGTTAAAAAGTATATCAAAAAGATGCCTTTTTTCATTTATAAATGACTATGGTGGTCTTGCAAAGTAGTATTATATCGAACAGTATCATTGATGCATACAATGCATGTATGAATTTTATGAACATAATTACCCTTCACAGATTCCCTTTGAAACAGTTTCTAACTAAAGGGCATGGAGGCAAGCACTTAGGGAAATTACTCTTTTCTTTATGTTATTACATAAATAGTTGAATATTGTGCAAAGTTTATATTGCTATAATATTATATGACCACAAATTATCCATATATTGCATCCTATTAAATATCCATTTGGAAAGTAAAATAACTACAACATTTACTATAGTACTATAGCTATGTTTTCAAGTAAGTGTACGAGAAAACAAAAGTGACCAGTACCACTCCATTGAAGTTTATATCATAAATATTTAAAATTTAATTGATAACGGGATTTCTAAAAATTCCAATAAACAATTTAGAGCTATATTTCAATTACATAACTTATAGAACACTAGATGAAGCTTAAAAAAACCAATCAAAATGGAATTTTGCAACTCTTACACCGTTAAATGTAGGAAAATGAGAAAAAAGCTTACAAACAACTATATTTACAGAAAAACAACTTTACTAGGAACAGCACAGATGTTTAATACATGTTTTCATCTTTAATATATTATCAAGCTCAAGTAGGTTTAGCATTTTATATTTACTCTTACATATCAGTTCAGTTTTTATAAAGGTGTTGTATATGATTGTGTCAAAAATTAATGCATTTTTATACTAGTCATACTTTTTTTATATTAATGACAACAGATCATGTCTCTTTCCTTCATTTTTAATACACTATGTATGTATTTAAGAGCTGGTTTTTCTGCAATTCTGATTAGTTGAATCAAAAATTTTTTAAAATCATTGCAGTTCGGCTTAAATTGTTCCTCTACTTATGTCTTATTGAAATAAAAAAAAAAAAATTAAAAATAATGGATGACCGCTGAGCGCGGGTACCTCCAAAATCGCAATATGGCTCATTTAGAAAATGTGACTTTTCAAAGAAATGCTCATAGTTCAGCGGGAACTATAGTTAGCCTCATGAAAATTTTCAGGAATACTCCTCGAAATTAGACGAAAATTTTCTCCTCAGACACTTAACCCTTTCAGCCACTAGATTTAACCCTATTTGGCAAAATACACTAAAAAACGTCAAATTTTCAAATTGAGATAACTAGAAAAATCGGAAAGATCCAAATAGCTGACTGAGCTTAAAAGTTAGCTGAAAGTATGCCCTTTCAGGATGTTTCAGCCAAAAAATGGGGTTTTTTGATTTTGGCTTTATTTTTCGATTTGAATAATTAGTTTTTGTTTTAAGTTTTTGTGAACAGTTTTACCGTTAGCCAGATGAGAAAAAAAATAATTTTTAGATTTTTACTGCAATCCATTTGGAAAGTAAAATAACTACAACATTTACTATAGTACTATAGCTATGTTTTCAAGTAAGTGTACGAGAAAACAAAAGTGACCAGTACCACTCCATTGATATCATAAATATTTAAAATTTAATTGATAACGGGATTTCTAAAAATTCCAATAAACAATTTAGAGCTATATTTCAATTACATAACTTATAGAACACTAGATGAAGCTTAAAAAAACCAATCAAAATGGAATTTTGCAACTCTTACACCGTTAAATGTAGGAAAATGAGAAAAAAGCTTACAAACAACTATATTTACAGAAAAACAACTTTACTAGGAACAGCACAGATGTTTAATACATGTTTTCATCTTTAATATATTATCAAGCTCAAGTAGGTTTAGCATTTTATATTTACTCTTACATATCTGTTCAGTTTTTATAAAGGTGTTGTATATGATTGTGTCAAAAATTAATGCATTTTTATACTAGTCATACTTTTTTTATATTAATGACAACAGATCATGTCTCTTTCCTTCATTTTTAATACACTATGTATGTATTTAAGAAGTTACTAAAAAAATGTATGTACAGAAAATTAGTTTACATAATGGTTGCCGATATGCAGCAAGCAATAAAATTTACCAATACAACTTCAACAAAATTGGTTTCAATTCAATAAAATTTGGTAAATAAAATCGAATTATGCTAATAAAATAAAAAAATATAGTATTTGTTTACTTCTCTACAAGGGAAAACACATGCTGGTTGACGAGCCAAGCTGCTCATATAAAGGCAAGTATATTCCTGAAATACAACAAAATGGGAAAAGGGGGAAAATGTCTTATATTTTATTGTTTTCTTTCTTACAAAGATAAGGCAAAAAAAACTTAAATTTTTATATAATACTACATATTTGTTTACTAAGTAAGATAAAGAAGACATTTCATTGCAAAATTTTAGATGTATTGTAGGACTGTTGCACATGTACGTTTATTTCAAACACACTATTTTATTTTTCTACATAAATGAGAATCATGTTTTTGAACTTTTTCATAAATAGAGAACGTTTATGTTAAGAAAAAAAAATTACTAAATTGTGTTAAAATTAATGTTTGTTGCATGATAGATTCAAAATACTTATTATTTTTGGTTGCAGTTATTGTAAATAAATAAAGGACAATTTTATACGTGGACAAAATATATAAATAAAAAATTTGATGACTAAAATAAATGCTAATTTTTCAATACGAACATGTTTTCGATAAAAAAAAAATAAAAAAAAAAGATTATATAAACTTATAATAAAAAAGCAAAATTTGTTGCAAATACAAAAATTTTGAAAACGTTGACAATAAAAAGGATTAAAAGGAATTAAACCGTCACATTTTAGCTGGAAACCCCTAACCCAAGCAAAAATATTAATTTTACAAAATTACTTCAAAATAAACACATCTGGGTTTTTATATTTATTTTCATGTAAATATTGCTCAAAGATTATTATGTTTTAGTTAATCTTATAGTTAAAGGTGAACAAATTTTATTATAAAAAAATTATGCTTATGAATGTTTGGTAAAAATTAAAAATGAAAATCATCTGACTTAAAGGGTTCATAAGAAAACTTTCAATTAAACCAAGATTATAAGGAAAACAATTTTGATCAAAGATAATAATAATATTTGAACAATAACACCAAGAAGTTTAATTAAAGTCAAAAATGTAAAAAATATTTTCTTAGCTCAACATCTGGTTTTCTCAAAATATTTTAAATGGACATATTTTTAATTACAGCAAGTCTTTTAGTCCCAAAAAATATATTTTTATTCATAAGAAAAATTTTTGTAATGGCCTAACTGACATTGTTTGAAAACTCTTTCGCCTAACATTGAACAGTGTTGAACACGTTTCTTGCCTTGATAATTTCATTTTATTACCATCATTCAATAATGATCATAATTTTGAACCGTTTTTTTCACAAAGAGGACATAAAAAGATCTTAAAAATAGAAATGTTTTTTTAAATAAACAAGAAGAAAATATAAGGAAAATTTTATATTCTTTACGTTCTTTTTCCTTTACCATGAATATATCATTATATTTTTTGTCGTTTCACTTTGCATTGCAATGCATACCGTTTTTTTACGATCACGTACTTTAACATATAAAAATAAAATTATTTTTCATGTTTTTGTGCTAATAATACAAAAAAATATAACAGTGTTATGACATTACGTGGCATATGGTTGGTCCTCGTGTATTAATAATATAATATTATTATTAGTGTAGAAAGAAGAACAAACAAAATAATGGAATAAACAAAAATGGAATGAATATAATAAACAAATATTAGAGTAATTGTATTAATAAAATAAAAGACAAGAAAAAATGCAGAGAAAAGACACTAGTAAGCTCTTAGTAATACCAATAATAGCTTCATGAAATCCGTTGTACAGATGAGGTTTTTACATTTTTCATACTCCCAAATAAACAATTTTATTATTTTTTTTCAAAATAATGGATAAAGTCACTTTTTTTAGGTTATTACTGCATGCCAATTGAAGTTTCTAGGCAATTTGTTTCTTTTCTGTTGTTTTTCAAGTGAATCTACAGAATATACATTTTTTTAATACATTTATTATGTCTTCAAATAAAATTCCAATAAATAAGTTATTACATATAGATTGTGCACACGATAATAGAAGATTTGATAGAGTCAAACAACAAAAGAGAAAATTATGACAAATAAGAACCGTACATATTAACTGTGAATATTGTTTTTTTTTCCATAAAATTGTTGAATTTATATGTTTTTTGTTGGTTTTTTTATTTATTTTATGATAAAATATATAAAAACGTAATAAATAAATTGATATACAAAACATGGATAGTCAAGAAGGTGATATATGATAAAAATATAAAATATTCTTATTTTATGATTTGATCCTGTAAAATTCAACTTTTTATGTTTGAAACAATATTACTCATGCAGACACATTTAACAATTTTTATGTAATGATGACATGTTACAATAAACAGCGATTATCGTTAAATAAAATACTATTGTCAAGATAACAAGGAGAAAATTGAATCTTTAATGCATACTTTAGCAAGCATTATTTGATAATATTTTTATATGAACTGTTACTAGGGGAAGTTTTATGAATTGATTTGTTATAATTTGTCTTTTTCCTCAAATAATTTTACGTTTTACAACGTATTTTAGTTTTACGTAAGAATTTTGACACTTTGAGTCGTGGCTTCAATATACTTGCATAATAGGTTTCAAACGTATCGTTAAAGTTGGCACAAAAAAAAATTCATTTGTATAACAACTGTATTTCTCATTTCCCCAAGTTTTTCATTTTGCCATAAAACAAATCAAACTAATTCATCCATCCCCACTGTTAATTCATTTAATGTAAACTAGCAGTATAATATAGTTGTGATTCTCCATATACTGCTACATTCTTATAGTCCTATAATGTATTAGTATGATACAGGATAATCATGTGAAAATTGTTCCAGTTCTATGCACAAAACATTTGAGGAAATTATACAGTATGGACAAATAAAAACACACTTATACAAGCACATGAAAAGTGTGGCGCCACATCAACAAGCTAGTCTCGTCCTTGTGGCGCCAAGTTTATTCGATGTCGCCAAGTATTTTGTGCTTGTGGTAGTTCAGAAAATGTTTGCTGCAGTTATATTTCTCTTTATATATATTCATTGCTTATTACAATTGATTCGTTGCTTTGGTTAATTTTAATACAACAAATAATCCATTTCTTAAACGTAGAAAATCATTAACATGGAAAAAGAAATTAATTTATACATTTCAAGGAATTCAGCAGGGAATGATTTATCTGTGTGATTTAAGTTTTTTGATGATATTTTTTAAATAATCAGAACTTTGAAAATTAATACTTACTTTAATAAATAGTTTTAGTAAACAAAATTGTAACTTCACCAATGTTAAATTGGAAATTATTTTTTTATTTTCATTTATTACAATCGCTAAGTTTTACTGCATGAAAATGACATTTCAACCATATTATAATAAAATGGTGCATAACCTAAGTATTTTTTGGATTCAAATGCCGACAAAAATTTTTATAATTATTTATAGTTACACGGATTGTAAATTTAAATTAAACATAAAAATCAGTGATGATGAAAATGAAAAGTAGCCGATTGGCAACATTAATTTTAATGCATTCATTAATCATTATCATGCAAGTAGTAGTCTATATAAAGTATTGCAATTAAATTCTGATTTTCTTCTCAGGCTTGTGTGAAATCTTGATCTTTTTTTTCTCTTTTTTGCTTTTCGTTCTTTAATATATAACACATCTGTTACTTCTACTAGCAGTGATAACTCTTATTTTTATTTTATTTAGTACAGTTTCCTTCAAAATTCAACGCGCGCGTGGCAAGAACATAATTTTTGATTGGTACCAATATAATTTTATGTCTGTCGAATATATAATTTTAAATCGATGTTAAATATTAGAAAAATTCTGCATGCAGCAAAAACATATTTTTTTCAGATCTTTACTAATCTTATTTATTTTATTTTACATTTTTTTCATATTGAGATTTGCACAACAGCTATCATTTATATAATAGTCCTTTATTATGAAATATGATTTCAACGTTCTGTCGTCTTTTTATGTTTTCTTATTATCATTCATTTATGAGAAACACGTTATTTTTCACATATTTAACACAGTTTAAAAAACATGTGTGTTAAAGGCAACAACAAATTGTTCCAATTCACATTAAATTAGTTTATTATTACAAAAATGTTTGTTGAATATCTAATGAAGTAACGTTTTTCTAATGGTATCTGTAAAATTTTTTTACCAATTTTCTTGTCAAAATTTAAACACTAAACATAAAAAATAAGTAGAGAGTTATTGGTTGAAAATACTTTTTTCATAAAAAAGGATTCTTTATAATGATTTTTTTACAATCAAATGAGATGTTACATATTTCGAAAATATTTTAGTTAAGTTTAATTTTTAAAAAATAATATTAAATAACTCACATTACAATTTAAAAAGACAAACAAATGCATTAAAAAAATAATTATGTTGAGACAAGGCGCCAAGAAATAAAGTTTCCATGCATTTTGATAAAAACACAAAGAGAGTCCTTCATAACATCATCACTGTAAAAGACAATTTTCATTACCGAATGTAAGGAAAATCTTCACTTCGATCCATGTTGTTGACAACATCTTATTACAATAAATGTAATAACAATAGGGTATCTTTGCGAATGAGTATAAAAATTTACATTTTTCACAAACTTTGAATAATTTATTTTATATGAACATTAGTGTCGCTCTTTTTTTTCTTTGTTCTTGTGCTCAATGTATATTTATTATATGACAAATAGAAAAAACCCTCAATGACACATTTTCGAACCTTAATCACTTTTATAGATCTTATATCTATTTTTAATGTAAACCATTATTTGTAATAGTGCAGTAAAAAAACTAAATCTTATCGTTTTTAATTATTATCAGTGAATCTACAGTGTTCTTTAAAAACTTCACAAGTCAAGTGTGATATGATTTAATTATTATCTTTGTTTTTTATTATAAATTGGCCTATATTGTACTATACCAATTTAGTAACAATAAAACAATCTGAAAGTTTATAACCAGCAATTATTTTACCAACGAAATGATTCATTTTAGAATTACATTGTTTTATATTTTTATAATTGAATCATATTTAGTTTCTTTGGGTGATTCTCATGGAATGGTTTTAGATCCTGTAAATAGAGCTTCTCGTTGGCGTTACGATGAAAACGCACCGAAAAATTATGATGATGCTGCTTTATGGTGTGGTGGATATTGGAATCAGCATGGAGTTAATCATGGAAAATGCGGTCTTTGTGGAGATTCTTATAGTGACATTAGACCAAGAAAACATGAGATTGGTGGAAGTTTTGGTCAAGGGGTCATAACAAAAACCTATAAAACAAATACAATTATTACAATTGGAGTACAAATAACGGTTAATCACAAAGGTTATTTTTGGTTTGATTTATGTAATTTTGATTTACTTGATGGTGCTGGTAAAATAATGGAAGAAGAAGAATGTTTTAATGAGAAATTATTAACAGTTAATGGTGAAGAATATTGGTATTTAACTTCAAGTGAAGCAAAGTTGTATGAAGTGCATTTGAAATTGCAAAATACTACATGCAACCACTGTATCTTAAGATGGACGTACGTAGCAGGTAATAATTGGGGAACATGTGAAAATGGAACTCAGGCACTTGGCTGTGGACCACAAGAACATTTTAGAACTTGTTCGGACATTTCAATTCGCAATACCAAAGCAGATCAAAAACCTGACATTTGAATAAAATATTTCTTAAATTATTTAAAAAATAAATTTAACAGATATTTGTTGGAAATGTTTCAATTTATTAGTACTTTGTTAAAGTATGATAATTTGATATTCTTGTTAGATAAGTTCTATGTCTGAGCAACCTCTAAATGTTTCTTGTGCTCCACATCCAATTCTCCCAGTTCCATCTTCACACCACCCCCAACTATTGCCCGCTGTATAAGTCCACCTCAGCACACAATGCTTACACTTCATAGATGGTAATTTCAATTCGACGTAGTATTGGCCTGGATCTGTAGAAGGAAGTATAAATTGTTCACTTCCATTATAAGTTATTACTTTTTCGAAACAATTTTCTTCTTCCATTGATTTTCCTATTGATTTAAGAGGATCCATGTTACATAAATCGAAAACAAAATAACCTTTATGATTTGCAGTAATCTTCACAGTTGCAGTAATTTTAGATCCAGACTTATAGGTTTTAACAACTGTACCTTGACCATATACCCCTCCTAATTCATTTGGCCTTGGGCGTTGATCTAAATAGTTATCACCACATATGCCACATTTTCCTCCGTTGGTATCATGTTGCATGGAAAAACCACCACAATTTATTCCATTATCATCGTAGTTTATTGGCGCTCGTTGATCGTACCTCCAACGTGAAGAACGATTTACCGGGTCAAGTAGCATTCCATGGCTATGAACAACAGTAATAGTCGTGATAATGATAAATATTGGTAATAATAATTTTTTTTGTGTCATTTTTTCATTTGTAATTTGCTCGAGTTCATATTAAGCACTGATAAAAATTTGGCAACTCTTTATTTTTATAGGCCAGTCTCTCTTTAAGTTTTGTTTATTTAAAAGATAACAAATTTAGCAAACAAAAACATTAACACCGCTTTGAACTTTATGACTTGTATAAACTATATGACCAATTTCTTTATTATCAAGTAAACATATGAGTTATTTCTAAAAAAAATAATAATGCAAGTTCTTGTCCAGGTTTTCAAAATTTAGGTGGTATTTATTTTTGTCAAAACCTCTTTCCAAAAAGACAAAAACAATTACATATGAAAATGGAATTCATTTTTTTTATGCAATATAAAAAAAAATAATAAAAACACTTGCAAAAAAATAAATAAAACTTTGTGTACTCTGCAGTTTTTATTACATACTTTCTTTATTACGTCTAGCTTGTGTTTTCTCACTTTTATATTTTATTTTTCAAATGTATATATTTTACACAAATGGCAGAAGAGTATTTTCTGGAATTCTAAGATAAAAATTTTTTACAAATATATATGAACGTGAATTATTTAAAGTTATTTTGCAGTTTTTTTATAATCTAATGAAATATCACAGAAGAAGAAAAACTTCTTTCACTGCCTTACAACTTATTTCGAATAGAAGTTGTGTAAAGATCTTTCGAACAAGTTTCTTAGTCGATAAAGTATATAACCAAATATTTTTTTTGGTTTTTAATTTTAAAAAAAGATTTGTAAATATGTAAAAAAATTTATAATATATTAACTAAAAAAAACTTTTTTATTATATTTCGTTTAGAATTTTTATACCTCGTTTCAGGAAAAGCTGTTTTAGCTGATAATAAAAATGATAACACGTAGGTCTTAAAGTAATTTTGTAAAATAAATTTGAATTTTATAATATTTAAAGTATGAAATCTCATTTTTTTCTTTAAAATCATGTCTCACTTCACACTTAAGCAAGTCAATTGCTTATTTTCGTTTGATAATATTTTTCTATTGTTGTATTTTTTTTCTTTTTTTATTGTTCTTGTTGATGTCTGATTCAGATTGATATGATAGCAAAGTAAAAGCAAAAAAGAACGGTAGACGAACAATGTGTTTATTAAGGGAAAATTAAACGACAATCGAGAAGATTTCTGTTCTCACCAAAATGAAAAAAATAAATAGAAATCATGATAACATTGAGCACTATAAATATATCTTGAAAATGAAATACATTGAAGAAAATCTGAGATTAAAAGAAAAACAGGAAAATATTGACAATGAATAGAAAAAAAAAATTCTTTTTGTATAATAATGCATTTAAGGTAAGTAGTGATGACAATGTATATAAAATGTGATAAATTTTAAATATATAATGTAAACATAAAACAAAAAAGGGAAATAGCTCCCTTGATGATTTTTAGTGTTTGGAAAAGGATGTAATGTTGATTAATTCTCGATTGCATTTCACTTTAGGAAAAATATTTTTCACATGTGTCTTATTTTATTTAAATATTGTCTTCAATTTTTTCTATATTATTCAAACACATGAACTTTTTGTAATCTCATTCTTGCGAGTATTGTTGATGCTTCAGTTTTGATACATCGAAATATTTATTCAAGAATTTCAATTCACTTCTAATCCCACTTTTTTAATTTTTGTATCAATCAATAAGAAAAAATTTACTTATTGTATGAATACTCTCATTTTTTATTTATTGAAACATTATCCTTTTTTTTTGTTTTATCGCCCTCACTATTCACTCTTTTATATATCTGAGTAAAAAAGTATACCAATTGTATTATCATAAAATGTTAACAAAATTCTATTTTTTTCTCGGTTTATAGCAAAATATTTTATATAAAGAAAAAACAAACGACAAAATTGCAACAACTAGGCACATTGGTTAAAAGCAAAAGGCACAAATTACATTTAGAAAATCTTAATAAAATTGGTTTAGATAACATACATTTACAACACATATTTTCATCTACATACACTTTTACTTAAAAAAGGTAAAATGCTTGAAGCTTCCTCTATGTTTTTATACAACACGGTAAGTAGAAAACTTGCCGCTGAATTACCGTAGTTTCATCGTTTTTTTTCACTTAAGACTAAGATTTTTCTTTTTTTTTTGATGATTTTTTAAGAAAAATTATTTTTTTAAAAAACCTTTATGCTTGATTTATTGTTTGCTTTTAAGTTATTAATTTCATTTGAACAAAGTATGGTAGTAAAACATTTCTTTTAATGAAATCTTAATTATAAGACAAAAAGTCCATAATAATTTAATGCCGTTAGCGGTACTATTTGCGGTTCGATTTCTACTAACCGTGAATGGGATGCAAATAGATTGAATGACACGTGATGGTGTCATAAATGAGCGTAATACCAATTTTGTATTGCTCCCCTTCTTAAAAAAAACTTTTACATCTCGTCTTAATCCTGCTTGTTGCCTATATACTCGATAATAATTTGTATATGGTTAAATTGCAAAAAAGAAGAAAAAATCTCACTATGATAAAATTAGATCAAAAAATGTATGTAGACAAACGAACATTTATATTATATATAAATAAAATTGAGAGTTAGATCAGAAGCGAAAATCCTTTCTTGTGTGTTTTGTTAATTTTCATTCAGATTTGCAAAAAGGAATACAAACCACATGATCTGATGATTAAAAGTGATGTGAATTGGTTAGTGATCAATAGTATTTTACTCTAAGTAAGTCAGTATTTAACTGTAAGAAATTTTAATTGATTTTTCCTAGATAAAACACGTACCTTAAAATTTTTATGAAATATTTTCCGTTCATCGAGGTTTAGTTCAATTATTGGTATTTAAACTGTGCATATGAAAGTGAATGAAGTATTTTTGATTGATGTAGTACATCTCACATAAAAGAAGTTTTTAATTTTACAAAAATAATTCTCAGACAAATAAATCATTATAAAGAAACTAAATATATATGCTTAATATAGTCTTGTATTAATTCAATAAGAGCCAAATAATTTTAGCAGCATAAATGGCAATAAAACTTATTTATTGTTTAGTATAATAAAATGTATTTGATGGTTTTTGTTATATAATTTAATTTTTTGAAATTTTATTATCATGAAAATTACTTTATATAGCCACTTATAAGTGGCTGATGCTTCCTTTTATGCTATTTTGTTCAATTCTACGATGAATTAAAAAATCTGATTCTAAATAATTTTTCAACTACTTTATTGAACGTCTTATCTTCTGCCATTCAATGTTATTTTCTATGAATTTATCATAAGCATAATTTATCTATAAACTTCTCAATGGCATTAGTTTTTGTGTTGCATTCAGCACTTGTGTAATAAACTTTAACGAATTAAACTAAAAAGCAACCATTGATTTAAAGATGTAGTGTTCGTCTGGAAATATTTAAAAACTTCCGTCGCCGAGTTAGTCTTTTGATAAAACTTTCAGTTTTATGCAAATATAGAAACTTTGTTTACTTAGGATGGTTCATTGTTTTCTATGTAATTTTTAAATTCATGAAATTCAAAAGAAATTCTTGCAGTGTTTATTATATAAAGGGATTTAATCGATATAAATATAATAAAAAACATTTTATAACTTTAGAAATATTCATCTGATCCACCCATCGATTTCAATCTATTCTATATCATAATAAATAAATCTTTATTTTTATTTATAACATTCAAACATATATCTATATTTTCTGATTATTATGAGCACCTAATTTACCATATCCGGATCAATTCATTTTGGATTATGAATGTTGCACAAATTAATTTATAATTAAATTTTGTTACGACATGGTCGAATTTATATGAGTGCTAGATTAATTCAATATTATTATAAGGCCTGTTGTTCATAAAACGAAATTTGTTTTGGTTGTATCTGTAGTATACGGACGAATTTCATTAAAATGTTCTAAATAAATATTCAGATTGAGGTTAACAAAGTATGGTTATTGTATAGTCTAGTGGAGTCTAGTGCATATTTTGAAATTACAAAATTCATTTTGCTTACGTGCCAATTAGGACAAGGGGACAAGGTAATCTTTATTGAATCTTTGACATGTCATTTTAGTAGTTCAAATTAGCATACTACAAATGAAAAGGCAAAATATATAACTTATAATTGGAAAATAAATAACTATGACACTAGAAATAGGAATACACTGCATCACGTTATGTTATGTTTGATAGATTAAACATTTTATTGATTTGAGACACAATATGATGTATACCAGTTTTTAAAATGGTAAATCGAATTTCATATTGACTCCCAAATTTTCGTATTCTAATATCTTCTCTTTAATAATCATTTCAACATCAACTTTGTCCATCATGTCTTGAATACGATTCTTGATTGGATTTTCCAAAGCGTCCATTATTTGATACCGCAGTAAATTTGGAAAGATGTTAACCATTAGTTCAATAACGTAGTCTAAAGTGCCAGCACCATCACATCGCATTTGAATATTACCAAGTTCTAATTGAATATCATTCAATTTCACCCGATTTCTTAAATCTAAAGGTTGACTTATTTCAATGGAAACCTTGAAAAGAAGACAGCAATATATTAACATTTACCAGAATGTTTTCACTTTACAATACCTTAAAGTGTTGAACAGTAAATTTTACATGTCCAGCCCTAGTTACCATGCCTTTTCCAATATTGATCTCCCATTGCGTTGACCCTAATATTTCCTGTGTTCCAACTTCCATTCCTAATTTATTATAAAATTAATGATGTTATTATTATAAATTTAATTTTTTATTACCAATAACTAAGACGTTATTTTCAATTGCAACAGATATATTTCCAACTCGGTAGAACGAAGATACTCCTCTGATCCAAGTATTACTCATTAGAACGCCAAAAATGCCCATTGTATGATTGTAATCTTTAATTTGATATGGATCATAACCCATATTTCTAACTTTTTTTCTCCCTTCTGCAATTGCCATATCCAGAGGTGATATTGAATTTGGAAAAGTATTATCTGCTATTGCATTATCCAAATTTATATCAATTTCAGTGCGAATTTTAGTGTAAGCCTCTTTTAGCATAAATGGTTTAATAGTATCAAATACTAAATTAGAAGCACTATTTGCAATACCCTGAAATATGGAGCCTAATAATCCAAGATTTTGAAAATCCATTTTCATATCAGCAAATTTTACATCCATTTTAATGTCTTGTGTTCTAATTTTACCATCGATTTCAACAGCAAGGCTAGCATTTCCCTGGACAAAAACATTTTCAATTATTATTTTAAATGGCCCATTGGATTTTGTTACGAAGGTACTCAAAGTATAGTTTCCCACAAGTACTAATTGATCGATTTGAACACCAGCTTTTACTTGCAATTCCTTCAAATCAGTTTTAATGTGTTTAATTCGAAATTTCGATAATCCATGTGACATAACCTTTTGCATATTTAAAGTCGACAAAGAAAATGATTGTTTGATATCGGGAAGAGCCATTGGATCGGGTATTGGTACTCCAGGAAGTCCAATTGGGTCAGTTTGTTTGTAATGCTCTATCATTGCAAATATTTGTGATGAAAGTCGTTTTTCTGCCATTTTTGCAGTATCATCGTTTTGTATTAATTTTGAACATTTGAATGTATCCTTGTTTAAAAACAATTCTATAAAAATAAAATATTATAATTTACTATATTAGTATAATGTTTTCAAATTTTATTTGTTTATATTATAATGAACGATTCACGATAAATGAGTAATTTTTTTATCTCTTCGACTTAATATGAGAATCCCCTATTATATGATTCATTGAGTTGAGTAAGCTATATGTTTTATAAATCTAAATACAATTTACAATTGTGATAAGAAATTATAATATAGAGTATTATCGCTTTTTTTGTTCAGTTCAAAAAATTTTGTTCAAAAAATCATTGTATGTGAATTATTGATGTTTTTACATGGAACAGTTTGAAAATTTTTGATTTCAAATACCTTTCGTACACACTGAATGGTTCAAAGAGCCTGGCACGACTTTGTTTGATATTAATATTACGATTAAGAAAATTCTTAAATTTAACCACATTGCCACCAAATAAAGTAAAAATATGTTGTATTTTAAAATAAAAGTGATCTTTCCTTTACAATGGTTGAAGAAACACTGAGAATATTATTATGTTAAATAAGAGAATTGTTATCTCTAACATAGAAACCAAAGTGTAACCATGTCAAAGGTCAAGTTTAATCTCGTTTCTGAGAGTAAACAACCGATCATGAAATTAGTTCTGAAGAATATGTGAGAAATATTCATCTCAATTTCAACCAAAACTACAATTAAGAGTCTTGATCAAATTAAGAGGTATGAGGGTATGGTATGGAGTTTTAAAAAAAAAATTATAATATTGGAAAAACGTGCGTTTGATTTAAATTTTAAAAACGAAAAAATAGTGTTTTTTCTCTAATCAATTAAAATATATTTCACAATAATGATCATTAAAATATGTTATAGTATAAGAAATAGATATTGACAGGAAAATATCTGTTATATTACACCTTTCCATACATAAAAAAACATTATCGTCCTCGAATAAAAACATTTATATTATTTCCCTAGACATTCGTATAAAAGTGCCTTCAACATCATTGATATGCTTTTACATGTTCATTTCATAACATTTTTCTATGCAGTTTATTCTTTCAATTAGATGAAATTGAACGATAAATTTTATTTTCTGGAAACGAGAAATTTTACACTAATATCGTGCAGCATTCAGCCAATTTATGTATTGTATTTTTATTGTAATATGTTAACTTAAGTAAGGAAAAATAGTCTTGGAATCAAAATGTTACTGCAAAAAATTGAAATATAAGAATATTAATAATAAAAAACATAAAAAAAACATATATAAAAGAGAAATTAAATCATAAATAAGATAATACCAAAAAATTAAAAACTTATCAGAAAACATGAATTAGTAATGAGATTCTTGAAGGCGTGAATTTATATCAATATATTTTTGTTAATGTCGACAGAGGAAAAATAAAATGTTGCATTTCAATTTTAATATTTTTTAATATGCAATTTGATGTCGTTTATTCCAGAAAAACAAGTTGAAACATTACCAAATATAGATACAGAAAAGGTGGAAAACACGAAAACATTTAAAAAATGAATGAAAAAGGAACTTTTAATAAAAAAGAATTTTATCGTTTGGTCTGAATAATTGATTTTAAAAATAAAATGGTATGTTAAATTTTTAATGAAAGTAAAACCAAAGAACAGAATAAGAAATTTTATTCCATATCGATTTCAGTAGCTGCTTCTGGTAGCCAGGCTTGATTTTATGGAAACATTTTAGTAGATAAAAGTTAAACTTAAAACGCCAGATTAAAAAAGATGAAGAAAACAAATAAGTTTTCTGGTTCTAAATTTAATCAAAGAGAATACTGACAACATATAATTTTTCATGTTTCTTCCTCAATATTCGTTGGTATAAAACGAATTTACGATTGTATGTCTTTTAAAAGCTGAAATAAATTTGTACTAAAAACAGAAGAGTAACATATGTGGTACAAGAATCATAATAAAAGCATTGTTTTTCATAAAATTATATTATATCCGTATTTTCATTTCATGGCTAAAAATACTTGTGTTGAATGAGAAATTTTATATTTTTTGTAAATTTTTTATGTATGTATTCTAAACTAAATTATCTTTGAACATGCAGGGGAAATATGGTTCAGCCTAGGTTGTATGTCAGATGAGAGAAAAAAGTAAAAATAAGACAGATCAAGGAAATCGTGACTTGTTGCAAAAGTTGCATGTTATATTAAATAAAATTAAGTGAGATGGTACACTGTTGAACTTATTCTTAGCTGTTTGATTTTCTAATTTTCTTCTGCAGTACTAAAGTTTTAATGGTAAGTTTTTTTAACCATTTTTTTTATTTTATCTATAAATATCCTTCATAATAAAAAATACTGTTCTCTCAGTTATTACCTAGACTCCTACTGTATATAATTGAATGTTCCAAATGGGATTCATTTCAATAATATAATATTTACCTTTGCCTCTGTATCACCATTCGATATTAAAATATATCGTCTTGAATAATACATTTCAAAAAAGTTTGCCCTTTTTTTCATCAAATAACAAACCACAAGAAAAGTCGTAAAATTTTTGCAATATCATTACATATTATGGCAAAAATTCATTTTCACATACACAAAATACTTCAATTCAATATTTAACAAGAAAAACTCATCATCACGCGCATCTCACAACATTCTTTTATCTAATTTATTTTACTCGAATTTACAAAAGTCCTTTTAGTCGCAAAAAATATAAAATGTAAAGATATAGAAGTAAAGTGTGGTGCATTTATTAAGCCTCTTGGGATATGAATTTTACGATTTGAAATAGACATAAATATTAGAAAGAACGACATAAGTACTAAGACATTTCTTGTCACTCAGAAAAAAATAAAAGTGGTAGCTAAACTGAATAATTCTTTAATAAAATAAATAAGACAAACAAAACATTGCAATAAAACTTACACAAAATAAAAACTTGTATTGTAAAAGCTACACACTTAAAAAGCTTTTACTTAAAAAAAAACATTAAATAAAAATAGACTATATTTTTCCTATTAAAGCGCATTTTCGATCGGCCAGGGCCAACGTAAAGACTTATAGATAATACCGCAATGGTTAATTTAAAATATCAAGTTACTTTTTCATATTCTAAAAAGTGTCAAAAAAAATACTTATAATATATATTTGAAATAATTTCAACTTATGTATAAGTTCTTTTATTAGTTGCTTGCATAAGAAGCATCATAACTTAAAATACGAAATCGAAAACATTGTTCACTCAAAGCCTAAACAAAAACTCAATAAAAATGTATATAAATATAAAACTATGTTAAGCCATTCATCTACATGCGGATGTTTAAATTTTGTGTATGACCGGAATAACAAACAAGGATTAATATTTGCTACTTTCATTATAAATAGAGTTTAAAGAATAAATAAATAAAAAAAACTTTCAAAGAAAATCGTCAAATATTAGGCATTGATTTTTCACTGAAAATAATAGTAAAATACCGTTTTCAGGTGCAATATTTTTTGCTTTTTATTCTTTCTCTTTACAAAATTTTGTTGGATATTATGTAAAATAAAATTTGGGATGTATGATAAAATGACTATTTTTCATTTATGATTAATGGCTTTGACGAATCGATTCAATTTTCATTATCATTAATTTAGAGTGCAATCGAACGGAAAATTGACTGGCACATGTTTAAATTTAACGATGAAAAAACGATTTATTTAAATCTCTTATTTATAGTTCATGTTCAAAATTTTGTTGTTTTTGTTTTGAAATATTAAATAATATGATAGAATAAATTTAATCCTAAAATATATCAAAATAAGCAACTTAAGCATAAAACTGTTGTCATTTTCTTATTATTTTATTTCATTTTGAATACGTGCACACACTGTCTGACCTACCAATAAATGTCTATATCAATATAATATTTGCAAAAAAAAAATGACTCCACATAATATATTTCTCAATTTTAATTTTCCTATGCAGTATGTTTTCGACTAGAGAAAGAAAAGAAACACTTTATGTATTACATCATTGGACACGTTTGATATAAATTTAAAATATTCGACATAACAAATATATATAATAAGGCATATTCATTTTCAAAAATCAATAGGATAATTTATACATCGTATAAAAAAACCCTTTTAAAAAGTACAAGATTAAAAGTTTAAATTGCATGTTTTGTTGTAGTAATGTGTTTGTACATTTTTTAATGAAACAAAAAAAACTTATTACTTTCTGTACTAAGAAAAATTTTGATTTAATTTGGAAGGTGCAGTTATAAATGTAATGTATAAATTCAATTTGAATTTAACTTCTTATTAAATGTAGATATACAGAAGAATGTTCAAAATACAGATGAAATTATCACAAAGATAATGTTAAAATGGAGAAAAAACTTACCCTTTATTTTGCATTACGGTGCTCTTCTTTTTAAAATTATACATTACCGTTTTGAATTTCATATTATTTGCGTTTTGAAAACAGCAGCATAAGTAAACAGACACACCAAAATGTACTGAATGTTATTATTTTATTGTATCTTTTTTATTTCATCCGAATTATTCGATGGTACAGTACTCAAATGAAAATAATTTTAAAGCTGTAAGATGTTTCATAGTTTCATTTCCACGGTTTATATTGAAACATTTTTATATAAGAAAGGTTGAATAAGATACAGAAGAGCGTGTGTTTGCAATATTGCTTAATTAAACTCCTATATTTTTTCATATTAGCTTTACTAGATACATGAAATATAAGTGTTTGGTTTCATTAGAAAAAAAAAGTATTAAATTTTTTAACCCCTTTTGTTTAAGTATAAAATAAAGTAAATACAATCACCCCTTTTGTGTTTAAACTTTTTTATCTTGAGGAAATTGCGTTTGAGAAATATATTTTTTTAATGAAAATGTTTTTGTGTTGCTTATTAGAGTTCATCTGTAAAAGCTGTTAATGGGTTAAGATGATCTAGTTGAAAATCATTTTTTTGTAACTTATCGAATGTATCATATTATTGTAAATGCAAACAGTTATTCAAATGAATGTTCAGGCACCCTAAGAATTGACTTTAGAACTAATATCAACATATTTTTAAATGATATTGTTATATCAAAAGATATCTTTCAATTACGTTAAAAATGAATTAACTTTTGTGTTTTTTTTTTATTTCGTTGGTAAAAGAAACGGTGTGTGCACAGACTAAGCAATGGTGTAAATTGAAACAAAATTTAAAGTGGTTGCTTTTTTATTAAATCTTTTATTAATATAGTCAGGAAATTTTTTGGAAAATTGTGAAACTGAAGAAGTATGGTAATTAATATTCGTGAATTATTACCTTTTGCATTTCATTTTATAAATTTTTAATGTGGGTTAGTGAATAAAAGATGAACAATAATATTCTACTGTATAAAGTTGAAAGGTTCAAAAAAGACTTTAACATCAAAAATTAAAAAAAAAAATTAAATTCACATCACACAAAAAGCGACACCAAATCTATTTATTATTATTATGCATACTGTTACTTCAATAAGCATTTATTTTTGTCATTTCTAAAAACTTAATAAATAAAAAGAATTTAACTTGAGAGAAGAATGAAAAAAAATTGGCATTCGTCCTGAATTTCAATGTGACTCAAATAAAATGTGCAACTGAAAAATATAAAACATGACTATTTTGAGTAAAAGTTTCATGACATTTTCAAAGTTTTTTGATAGAGCTTTGTGTTTAATAAAAGCCACGGCGTAATATATTTTTTTTAAAACGGTGGAAAATGTGTTCATGAATATATGCTTTATATCATTATAGTCATCATGTTTATCCTATTTTAAAAATAACTTTAAGAAATAGGAAAATAAGAAAATGCAAAAATATATATGGATTTTCTGATTATCCATATTCTGTCTTCTTAAATTTTTCTTCTGAACTCATTTCTCATATATATGTCTTCTGAATATTTTATTTTAAAAATTTGTGGAAAGATCACGTACAAATATCAAATTAGCATATTCCAGTGACATCATTAATATTTTTATCTTCTGATAATCTTTAAGAAAGAAAAAATTTAAATAAATATATAAAGAAGTAAATACCATCAACTTTTTTTTAGACGTTGGTTAGCTGGAAAAATGTAAGTCCATTTTAAACTATAAATAATATAGCCATCAGGAAATTTATTTTAAAGCTTTATTATATCACCTTTCCTAATTTTAAATCTGTTAAAGTTTTATAATCATTTATCATTCCGTATTATAAGGGTATGCAATTTTATTTTTTTTTTCGACTTTAAACGAAAGATGAGTTTAGAATTATATGCATCATCTTTGCTTAAACGTTTCTCAAATCATTAATAAAAACTCCAGTATTTATCAATTTACATTAATTATTTCAGTAATCGTAACAACTCGTTTATGTTAATGTCATATATATATTTGGATCAAGGATTTAAATCAATTGCTCAAATAAATTTTTACATTTCCTGTTTCTTTGCCCAAAGGAACAAAAATTTTAAACTTTTTCTACACTGTTTTCCGTTTCTTTGGGGTCACTTTTTTATATAAAATTAAAAAGTATTTCCTGTGAAAAAACAGTAAAAATTTTTACAAACATATATAGCAAATAGATGTTTAGTTATTTTTATAATACACTATACCATTAAAGTTGCTTTTGCATATGTTTCATTACAAGCCTAAATAGGTTTAGTACAAGAAAAATAAAGACTTGGCTTTTTTCCAGAAATATTTTTGGCCTAATGAAAAAAAAAGAAAATGACCACTTAGTGAAAAAGAACACAAATTGACGCTTAGTTTTTTATTAAAATATTGAAAAAAAAAAAGATAGTAAAATACTGTGATTGCTTTGTCATTTGTATATATTTTGTTGTGGACATTTTCGTACAAATCACACACATTTCACATTTTCATATTGGCAAAGTACAATGAAAACCCCATTTTAAATCTTTAGATATAAAAACAAAATTTCATTCATTTCCATCATTTTGTTTGTCATTGCAGAATAATGATGAAGAAACTAACCTAGAATCATTTGTTTTAATAGTTTTTCAAATTTGGAATTCTAATACCTATTTTTTACAATTTAAATATAAAACGGAAAAAAGCTTCTGATTTATTATTTTTAAATTTAACATAAATAGAATATTGATCATGAATAATTATCTCTCAAATACAAATATAATTGTTTTGTAGTACTCTTCTTAATGAAACTTACTAGTAATGCGCAATTAATGTATTTTCTTTTCTTTCACATATGATGAAATTCAATTGAATATGAGACACGCATAATATTTTTAAAATCAGTTATTAATTTTAATGATTCAATTTTTTCCATTTTCATATACAGATCAAAAGTCCAATAATCGATTTTTTCTGTAATTTTTTTTAGAATCGTTTTTAAATTATGAATATACATGAAATCATTTTTCCATTTGGAAAAATATAAATTGCTTAATCTTTCTGAATATGTTTCAAATCAATGATGATGCTATTAATTTTGAATGAAAGTGCCAAATATATTTAGATATTACAAATTTGTTATTGGCGATTGGCCAATCCAATCAACATGTGCATTATTTTTTTTCTTGATCTGTTGTTGTTTTGCTTGTGTTTTATAATATTGAACATACATAAAATGAGGAAATGCATCACTACAAAGTGTTTAACAATTGTGTGGACTAGTTTTTATATTATTATAGTGGCATACCACCGCATAGATAATATTGTCGTATTGCGATGTCAGTTTTTTGCTTTAGTTATTATACTATTATAAATGTTTTTTTTTAAATGCAGTATATCTAAGTGACGTGAAAAATGGTATGAGTGAACATAAATTCACCTTATAATAAAGTTTATAAATGACATAGTTGTTTGAGTAAAAACTACTGAAAAATGTATTTTTCTTTCTTAAAAAATATAAAATGAATCAGAGCATTGTATATTTTTTATCAGCACTGACTTGATCACATTTGAAGAATATCTATTCTTGGGAAGAAAATTGATTGAAATAGTAAATAAGTAATGAACATCAATATTATAATATTTATGGAAAATTTTGGTCAAGGAACTCTTAGTATTATAAAAGAAAGCAATTGATTGCAATACACTGTAAGTCGTAAACGCACGTCGTATCTTGCTTGAACCTTATTATGGCCGATTTTGAAAAATATCAAATATTCTGTTTATTCGTGAAGTCGTCGTGTAATACTGTAGGTAGTTTTCGGTGGTTCACAGTGTAAAATAAATTACTCACAGATGAATATTATTTTTATTAAACTACCTATTCCTACTAAAATTAGCGGAATTACAGTAATTTATATTTCTATCAAAATTACACTATTTTTTTTCTATTTGTAATCAAGTAAATTAATAGTATTTGATTTCTCATGACACATCTAAGACTTATTTGAGCCAATAATTTTACAACAAGTAAGCATAAAAAAATGAAAAATAGAAAAACAAAACAGTTTGATTGAAGGGGGAATATTTGGTTCAACTATGTTGCAACTATGTTGTTTGATTAGAAATTAATTAAGTGGATTCTGTTTTTTCTTTATGCATAATGGAAATAAAGAATATGCAAACATAAGGGCATGGCATAGAAATGTAAATAAAATTATAATTTTTAGTATTATTAAAAGGATACCCAGAAAAAGATGACGCGTAAAGTAGAAAAGCTTTGTTGTTTACTTATTTCGCAAGTGACTATTTAACAAATATAGGAAAGATAATCTAAATTAATGCATTTTTATATGTGTATGATTGTATAAGGTAAATCCCTAGCACTTTAACACGTACAACCAATTGAAAAAAGATTTTTCTTCAAACAGCAAAATATACATATTCCAAGGAAATTATATTTTCTCATCGCTTTTGTGTGTTTATCTCAAGAACTCTTAAAAAATAGTTTGTTAAGAAGTGTTTGTCGTTTATTCATTTTATTTTAACTTTTTTTTTGTGAGCAGTCAACATTTTTTAATGAAATAAAAATGACGAAAACTTTGAAATTATCAGGTTAAAAGTACTATTTACCTGTTTTCCAAGGTTTATATCTGCAAATTTTGCTCTTTGAAAAAAAAACTGAATTTAATTTAAAAAGTGCACAAGAGAGTAAGTATAAATTAACATCAATAAATTTTATTCGAAGGTGATTCACCATTTTATACTTTAGTTCAGCTAATATTTTATTTTTCATAGTTCATGTTGTAAGCTTCTAGTAGAAAGTTGGAACAAAAATTACTAGTAGGAAATTTGGACAATGGCAGCTTACGGGTTATGCAATTATCACTATAAACATTTAAACATCATCTTGTAAAGAAATTCCCTGTTTAGGTAAAATAATATAATAAGAAAGTCTAAAGACTGTAGTCAAAAAGTAAAATGTAGATTGTAGAATTAAGTTCTTTTAAAGTATTTTTAAAATGAAAATTGGATTAAGTAGGTTGGAAAAAGTACAATAATAAAAGAAACTAATTAAATATTTTAAATATAAAGTATTTATATATTATTTTCCAGAAGATTTATAGTTAAAGTTATATCATCTGGAATCACATAATTATTCACTTTAATTTCCTTCTCATATCCGATATGAAACATTCAACTCAATGAGCCTTTTAATTATTTTTTGAAATATAGTACTTTATTTATCATAATAATAAAATAAATAGTATCCATTAAAAGAGATCAACCTGAAAAAATAAGGGAAAGTTAATTCATTAGAAACATGACACATTTTTTTAGATTTGGCGAACTTCTTTTGAAAATTAAATGAAACCAAAAATCTTTTCAAAGTTAGATGAGTCTGAAAGTATGGGATAGTATGGTGCCATAAGGATATTGTATAAATAATAATAATAAAAAATAACATGCGGCCAATGTCACAATATTAATCTTTAAGATAAGTTATAAAAAGTTATTATTTCTTTCTTCACCCTCAAATAATCATTCTAGAAAATCAACGATAATGAAAACTGAGACAAAAAAATCTTACATTTTTCCTATCTCATCTATTTTTTAATCTGTGTTTCATTGAAATATTCCATAAGATGCATTATTGTTTTTTCTTTTTTTAGAGAAAACAAAGAGAAAAAATCGTTTTAAACATTAATGTTCTTATAAGAAGAATAAGTAAAAAAAGTAAAAGATAATGATAAAAGTTTTGTACATTTATTAGAAATCGTCATCTATTTGATTTTGGTCTTTTAATGTTTCATACAAATTTCACTTCTTTTAATATTATTAATAAATGAAAAACACGTGTTGTATTTTACTTTCAATTCATTATCAAAATAATTGTGTTCCTTTTTCCTTTTGAAATCGCATTAAATTTTCTAGTAATAATAATAATGTTACTCATAAAACGCACTTTTATTGAAATAGATAAGAATTAAGATTCATTAAATTTTGAATATTTCATGGGACTATTGGCTACAATAAGTAAATGCTTATTTAATTAAATTTTCAAGTTTTGTCACTTCAAGTGAGGCAAACATTTTAAAAATCATGTAATAATAACTGACAATGCTCTGATCTTATTAGTATCATTTAACTTGACGTTAAACACATCTGTGTTATCCAGTGGCTAATGTTAAAAGTTTTATATTTTTGTGATTCTAATATCTTATATTAAATAATATAATATAAATCTACGATGTCATGAAAAATGTTCCAAATAAGGATTAAGTTACCTTAAAGTCACACATTAAAATTCCTTAAAAAGCAACAGCCTCATTTAAATTCATAAAAGCACATTTTAATATTTTTTTTATAAAAGGTTTTCCATTTGACAGTATAATAAAATGTGAATAAACAAAAAAATCTAATATTTATAATAAAATTATGATAAAATGCATAAAATAAAATAAAATGACAACAAAGAAAAATAATAAAAAAAAAAGAAAATGAAATTATAATAATATGACATCTCATCTTTTTCTCGATTCAGTTCAGAATGATAGCATATAACAATATATTGTTCATTTACATAATTTTAATTAAGTTAAAGTGCGTGTCCTGTTAATTTCAAGAACTTATCCATTATTTTTTGTTCAAAAAGAACCTTAACCATTAATTAAAAAACATTACTTTATTCAGATCAGGAAAACAAAAAAAGAAAAAAGACACGAGGTATATAAAAGTCAATTATTATTTGTCTCACACGATTTTTTTCTTCTTTTATAATATTGTATAGAATGGCACTGCAGAATTGTTAGATTTGTGCTATGTCACGAATGGTGTTGATTATATATTTTACATTCAAAAGTATGTGCTTTGTATGTCTTATTATTTCTAGTTTTCTGAATTTTTTCCTTATGTTTTTATCATTATGATTATTTCCACTCTTATTATTTTGATGTTATTATTATTATTTTTACATGAAAGAGAGAATGAAATGTGGATAAGAATACATATTAGTGGCAATGAGACATTTGATCCCAATGGATATTTCTCTTCATTATTATCTTTGTGTAGTGCTTAAGGTTTGCGTATATTGCTCTTGTTTGAATTGCGCCATTGCTGTTTTGTTGGCTTGCTTATTGTTCTGCAAAATGATTTTCTTGTTTGGCTATTGTTGTATTGTTTCTTAGCGTTTTTTTTATTTATCGTTGGCCTTGTTCAGTTGCTTATATTTTCACATGATCAAAAAAGTAGTTGAACTTTATCAAAGGGCTTGAACTTTATTTTGACTTCCACCCCAGAGCGAATATAAATAATCTTTTCGACAGAAACTAGATTTATTTTTGAAATCTAGGTTTTATTAAAATGAGCCCAAAACGAGATTCAAATATTTTAACAGACTCAATTAAGTTTTCATGGATATAAACTCAACTCAAAAATATATTTGTCAAGGGACTTTGAAACAAAGTGAAAAAAAAAACAAATTAATGCAAAAGATATTAAATGAGTTAACATGAGTTTTAAATTGTTTGCTTCAAAATATGTCCAAGTTGTTGTCTATTTCATTTTTGCAATTTTTTGAAAATAAAACTATAATTTTATTGGAGCTACTTCCGATAGGATATCTACTAATATTGCGATACAGAAATATCCCAGGAGAATTCAACTCTTTCATAATAAGCAATTTATTTGACATACAATCAATATTTCAATTAAAAACGTGATCAAACTAATAATATTGAAATGAAATTTCTTCATTCTAAAGAGCTGTGAATAAGTAAACAAAAGGAATCAAGAAGTCATAAGACTCTACAGGTTTTAAAATATTATGTGATTTAACATATTATCATATGACTATGATCATCTCTTCAATAATTAAACATCTATTGTTTATAAAATTATCCTTTTATTATAAATATTGACAGGAAATGAATACTATTACGTCGTACAACAAAGTATTGTACTTCCCAAAAAATTAGTGTGGTTAATTGGTTTGACACAATAAATGAATGCGGCAAGAGAATAATGGTATACACGCGAGCTTAAAAGATATCGCTATCTATTTATATATAAATATATAGTATATCACGGAAGAATAAGGTAGAATTTCCGAAGAAAAAGCCGAAGACAGTACAGTTTAAATAAATTTAATTTATGGAAAACGTATGAATTTTTTGAAGAGGGGATTTTTGAAATGAATTGTATTGATGTCTCGTTCTAATGCAAAATGGGGGTTTATCGACATCGAAATATTTTGTACTAGAATATACATCATGTCAAACATACTGCAATATCAAATTTTTGTTAAATTACATTAAAAATTGCTTTATTGCAGTTTTACTAATTAAAACATATAACATTTTCGTCTTTTTTTTCTATTCTAAAAACCATTTATTTTACTTTTATATTTACTTTATTCACCTATTGTAGTTCATTTTAGCTGAAAAATCGTACAGGGAAGCGAAAACGAAAATTTGACCATAAAAGGAAACATAATAAAAACTTATTGCAATTCTAGTACTACACAATTACATTAATAAATAGACGAAATAAAATTTCTACGCATATTATTTTCTATATTATGCGCAGCATTTTGATGTGTTGGTGTGAGACAATCATGTACTACACAATATTTCATGAAAGTCAGTAAAGTCAAAATTGAGTAAAATGTTATTATTTGGTTTCCATTGAAACACTCAAATATATAAACACTTTAGTAGTGTTTTGCTCTCTGAAATTTTTTCTACAAAGAGAATGCTTCCCAATATTGATGTTCTTTGTATCTCGATGCTCAAAATTTTGTCTTTACAGCTGTTTCTGACATACAAATGTACTACGAATGTATAACATACCTATTCTGAACTAGTAAAAAAGAGGAATTTTATCCATAAAGTTACGCTAAACCTTTTTGCTCTGCTCTTAAATTGCCTGCTATAAATGTACTCCGCTTTACTTGTATTATTTTAAGTGAAAATATCCATTTATTAAATTATTAAAAAAGAATCCAAAAAATATACTGTGCCATCCATTAACCTCTTCAACTTCATATTTAAAAAGAAATAAATTGTAAGTTCCTTTGAACAATTCAATAGTGTAAAAACATTGTACACAGTGTCATCGAAAAGTGAGCAAAATTCTTAAAAGAAAAAAAAAGTGAGTGATAAACTTGAATAATAATAGTATGAAAAATAGATCGGATTTTCGACAATAATAAAGCGATATAATATTTGAATCATCCTTCATTCAGTAAGGTAATTTATATGTTTTTCATTTTATTACTTTTCGATTTCATGTGTAACCATTTAATTTTAAATAAATAAGATTGAAAAATTAGCAATTGAAAAAAAGAGAGAAATTGGTGCTTTAAGTTGAAATAATCAGACTTCAAATGCTCTCTGGATACTATAGATTTTATAATATCATGAGACGTCTTTTCATATTAAAGTTCCAAAAATTCACTTTTCAAAGTGAATGATATGAAACTATTAAAAAGCTAAAATATATAAGTTTGTGTTTAAAGAAATTAAAAGAATAATCATTAAGATTTAAGTTTTCTTTATTTTGCAGACAAAAAACTAATCTGAAATTTTCCTGGAATTAAAGGGAAAAATAATTTTTTATACTTAAATTATTTAAATAATTGTGAATTCTAAAAAACATACACAATTAAAAAAGATAAAAAAAAAATTTATTTATTAAAAGTATATGGAGCTGCTGTTTATTTTTAAAAAACAAACCAGCTAGAATCACAATTAAAAGTCAAATCGAATCTCCTATCTAGAAATGCTGAGTTTACAATTAGTAAAATCAAAAATTACTTAGTTTTCAGTTGTTAATTAACTTTATATGGCTACTATATACTTCATTCGAGTAATTTTAGAAAAATCTGTTTTTAATTCTCATTCACATATAACAAGACACTGTAAGAATCCCAATCAAAAACTCTTTACAAATTAAGACAAACGACGAGCAATTCATTGATCATTTATTTTAGCAAATCAATGTAAAAATGTTGTAAGCCTAAAATCAACTTGTAAATTAATGTTGCATGAAGGCTGTCCAAAGAAATCTTTTGAAAACAAAGTAAAACAAATTGACCTCATCATTCATCATTTACAAAAATATATTAAGCATTCGAAACGTTAAATCTAGAAAAAACTAAATCTGTATTATTCGTTTATCAACGTGTTACTTTTTTTCTTGGTGTTTTTATAAAAAATTGCTCATTCAATTTGTATATTATACTTAAGATTTATATGAAATCTCAGATAAAATGATGTCATTTGGAAGAAACGATTTATTAAGGTCTTCAAATCAATCCGATTAACATTAATGTTTAATGCAGACTAGAGTAAGTGTTATTATTATATTCTTATAAAGTTTCGTATTGATTAATAATCATATACAAACATCATTTATATAAGTAATACAAACTTAAGGGAAGCAGACATTGCATTTTTGTAACTCTAACACACTAAATGAAATTTAAAATTTAGCCTAAACCATAACAATAAAATTAATGTTTTAAAATAAAATATAAAAAGAGTAAATGTTGAACTGTTTTCTCAAGATATATATTTTGATGCACACCACATATACAAAAAAAAATTTTGAAATGAGAGGACAATGACAATGACTCCGACAACAACACGATAATTAAATTCCTTTTGTCTAACAATTATTATTATTATTACACTTAGAACTATACAAATATATAAAATATATTTTATGCGGCAAAACAAAACTCGAGAGCACAATGAAATAACATATTAAAACTATACTCAAGCCAGAAACGTAAAGTGTAATGAACAAATGAGAAGCAACGTGATAATTTTACTAAATTAGAAAAATAATCATTATGTGAGATGTGTTAAATAAATTTTTAGAGTTTGTGAATCCTTAACGTGTGTTAATAGTGTACGGATGCAATTAAGCAATTCATGGATTCAGCATTTTAAAATAATATAAAATTAAATTAAAATAACAAGTCTTTATAAGTGCATTCTTAATGCCATGATGAGAAAAGTGTAAAATTGTATAAATCAAAATGATATTGCTTTCAAGAGAATCTTTTACTTTAATTGTGCATCGAAGGAAAACTTTTAAACTGTTTTTTTTTGTGTGCTTTTCAAATAATAAAAGTAAAATAACCTTTTTGGATTAAGATTTACGATATTTTACCAACCAAAAATTAATTTTCTAAACAATAGTTTTTTTTTTATTATTTTAATTTATATTATTTTATTTATTTTTGAATAAAAACATATTTCATGTAAAAATTAAGTAATAATTCATTTGGTTGTAAATATTGATGATTTTCTTTTTGACTTATAATTACTCATTTTTTAAATCAATAAAATAGTTGATTGAATGTAATACTATGTAATACTTTATAAAAGAAAGACCACCTGACGTGAACAGTTCTTAAATTTAAATATAAATTTCAAGTTATATTTTTACATATAAATATTATCTTACTGTTTTATATTTTTAATTCGATTGATAGATATGTATCTAACATTATTGGTGATGATGTTTCTAATAAAATTCATAACCTTGAATCATTTAAATAATCAGAATCTCGCGACACAAATTGAAATAAAAGCAGTAGTTATTTTAATTTCATAGAGTTTTAAATAATCCATTAACATGTAAATTACAATAAATGTCACACTCTTTTATCTCTGTTATTATAGAAATTCACACAATTCAATTTGTTCGTATTGTTTGATTTAAATTGATCTGATCCATTTTTGAATTTATATTTCTTAAATTTAATAACAAATTTATTCACTTTCGAAAATAAAAATTTTAGCTGTAAACACAATAAAAAGAAAGTATACTTGAGCGCGCCAAAAACAAAAAATGCAAAAAAAGTAGATCTGCAATGATTAACAAATTCTAATTCACAATTTTTTTTCTAATTTATATTCAAATGAATGTCTTTGAACACGAATATCAAAACATTTCTGTATCTTTTTCCTCTCACTTTTATAATTTATATGATAATATATCAACCAGATTTGCTGAATGTATATTGAGTCTTTGACGATTGATTAAAAGTACGTGATAACAATAATAATTAAGATATACCTTTCCATTAAATTTATAATTTTGTGATTTTTAAGAAAAATACGTTAAAATCTTTTGACTATCACAATGCTTAACAAAAGAGCTACCAAAGGTTCATTTTTATTTAATTTCTCTTATTTATGGTTTAGTTTTTTTTTTACGATTTACTGTTATAACCGGATCATCTACTTTTATCTTTAACTGTTTTTTTTCAATTTTGCTTAATTTTTAGTAGAAGGATAAAAAAATTGCATAGATGAAATGAATAATATATAATATTTAAGTTTCATTCAAAATTTAATGAAATCACTTTCACACAATTGGTTATGATTAGAAATTGAAAGTTACAAAAAAAGGTTTACAAATGCAATTCTATTCGCTCAGTAAAAACTGTTCTTTAATAAAAAAAAAAAAGTAATAAAATAATAAAAAAAGTAAACTTTTCAAAATTTTATTTTTGCGATTTTCTCTATAAATAAGAAAAGTTTTTAAAAGTGAATAATTCTAAAACACATGAAATGTTAATAAGATGATAACCATCAGTAATGTCATCATAAAAAAATACATTTTAAAACCATTTTCATACTGTCATTAAAATAACACCAGATACGTTCTATTTTTTTACCAAAAATAAATGACATTTGTGAAGTCAGTTGCCACATTTTCCTTCTTTTCTATTATTCAGTGATATCAGTATACTGTGTGTATAAAGTGATTCTGGATGTAAAGAGTATCTGAAATGCTCTAACAGACAATAAAAACTCTTCAAAAATTATTAAATACAAACAATTTCCCTATTCATTCCTTTGTTGTTTGCGTAAAAAATATATTGATGAAAAGAAACGATTAGAACTTATTATCATTTAGTGACTATATTATTTTGAATGCCAAATATTTGTATGTCTGTTCAGTTTAAAGATACGAGTTGAATGTATGTTTTTTTAAGTGTTCATATATGATAATAATATTGTTATTATAAAAGTAATAATGTAAGGTATTTAAGAATGTGTTTGTTTAAACTGGGGGATTTTTACATTTATTTGCTTTACAAATTTATCTTTTTTACACAAAATAACAATAAAAATGAAGATATCAAACTTATTAATATAATAAATTTAATTTTATATAATAAAGAACAATAATAGAAATAAAATAAAAAAGAATAAAAATATCATAAAAGTTTATTACTGTCTTTCAGATTCTTAATAATTTTTTTTTTAAATTATTATTTCGTTAAATATAACAGAAAAGTCTTTAGTCCTCCAATTACGATTTATTTATAATAAAGAACAATATAAATTTAAACTATTTTGTCTAGTTCAGAAGCACACATAACATATGGTAATTCGCAGTGTACTTTGTCAGTAGATTGTGCATACACCTAAAATTAATATTTTTTTGGTATATAATGGTTCTTACATTGCCTCTGTTCAATATAAGTAAAAATACCGTTTCAAAGTTGCAATAAAAAGAAAATTTAAAAAATAGCTGCAAAAACAAGCTTTATTAGTTTTTAAACTTTTTAAATTATTTTAGTCTGTGTCATTCTACAATGTAAATCTTATAAAAACTAACAGGAAAAATGGCAACATATGCGTGTTAAACTAAGTTCTTTGAAATTCATTTAAAATCTTAGAGTGTAAGGTAAAATTTATAGCATTAAATGAGAAAATTAGATAAATGGGATTAACATGATGTAAATTAAATTAAATTAATTAAAAAAAATTATGTTTTGACCTTATTGTAAACAGCAGTTTAACTCTGAGCTTGTGAACTCAATAAGGCCTTTTTAGAATATGATGCAGTATTGTTAGTTAAAAAAAGATTCTTTTTTTGAATTAATTATACAAAGAATTTAATAAAAAGTGAGTTTTGTAAAACAAATATAAAAATGCTTATGTTGTTCTGTCCGACTTTTATACTTTTGTTTTGAGCGAAACAGTATACGAAATTAATGTACATTTGAACAACCTTCAAATCCTTTTACTATGCTTGATGTTTTTATATTACTATAAAAATTATACTTTTACCGCAAACATTAAAAAACCATCAAAGAAAAAAAGAGGTCACACACAATCTGCAGCAAATGTATATGATAGTATATGTTTTACCACAAAACAAAACTTTTGTTTGATCGATCAGATTTAAGTTAATGTTTTTTTTGTTGAAGTAGGTACAAAAAGATGAACAAGCGATTTTTACATTCTTTAGTTTTTTTATCATCAAAATAATAACAACAAAAATAATGATGGTATAAAGTTTTAGTCTAAGAAAACATAACTATAAATACGTTATTCAATTTATAAGTTTTTTTTTATTTCTTTAACGTGAAAATTTAAATTAATTTTACATTAGAAGCCGAATGAGGATTGCATGTCAAGACATATTACAATTTTAATGGCGACATCATCACCATACTATGCGGAAAAAGTTAGTTTGGCTTCGTGGAAGATAGCCTTTTTATAATTTATAATAAAAAATAATAATAAGAAATTTAGTATCTACTTGTTTGAATAACAAAAAAACTCAAACTAAGAATTAAATATTATTTACCAAATTATTACTGCAAAAAGTTTCATATTTTTCGAAAATTTCATTTAAAAATTATCAAAGTTTAAAATATTAACAATAGACAAAAGCAAAAATGTTAATACAATATCAAAAATCGGAGATATATCAAATCTTAAATATTACAATTGAGATTATTAAATAATTATTTCCTTGTTTTGTGTTATTATATGTTTTAAATATGCTTCTGTCCAATACAATTAAAAAAAAATCATCACTCCTCATCTGCTATTCGTTAATTTTTTATTCGATTTACAAACTTTTTTTATTCTTTGTACAAATTCGTTCGATAAATTGTGCAGATTAAAAAAGTATGACGTGTCCATTTTTTTACAGTATTTCAAGTGAAAAATGAAGCATGATAAAAGTTATTGGCAAATAATGCCCCACATCTGTCACATAATAAACCCATAATTTACACAAGCAATTTAATTAATTTAATCTACAAACACATTATGTACGATATGTTGTTCATATATGCAAGCAAGCGTGCAAATTTATACAAAATATTATGCAAATACAGTTTTCGCTATGATTCGATTTTAACATGAGGGAAAAAAGTTATTAGCAAAATTTAATATTCATACGGTAAATAAATGAAAAGTATACGTTTTTAAAAAAAATATCAAATTGAATCATCTAGTCAAAAGAAATAAAAAAAAAACTATTTCTATTTTGATTATTATTTTTATCCAATAATTTCATTTGATTTTCATTCTTAACTGATTTCTTTATATACACGCCAACAACGGGAAAAGCATTTAGAGTGTAAGTATTGCACACTCAATTTTTCATGTTCACTTCATGGCGTCATTTATAATGCATCAAGTTGTTTACATTTACATCAAACACCTTTAATCATAAGCATCATTCTTTAAAAAGGAAAAGAACTTCATACAGTTTATAAAGTGTATAAAATAGGACATAAAAAGACTGAGTAATAGAAGTAGCTATTTGATCTTAGGGTATGCATTTTAACGAAGCTGTCTCATATTAAAGAGTATAAAATATTATTTTTTTTCTTCAATTAAACTGTAAGTTGAGCTTGCCATGTAATGCTTCACAACAATAGTTATTTTTTAATTCCTTCTGATTTTTAGGAAAAAAGTTCAAAAAATTTGTAATAATAATATTGCGGAAAGAGCTAAGCAGTTCATCTGTATTACCGAAACATCTGAATATAAGCGGAAAAATATTTGCAAATATTATCAAAAAAAACATATTGCAGCTAAAATTGCTATAATCAATGTGCTAAAGAAAAAATGTTAAAAACACACTAAAACCTCATACTGATAATTCAAATGCAAAATAATTTAGTAAAAAATCGTTTATTTGCTTGGTTTTTAATAACATGTAATAATTACTTGATTTTGTGCTATGAAAAAAAAATTCATAAAGACTGAGAACAATAAATGACACATGAAAAATTATGTTAAAGTACATACTCTATTCAAGTATGAAAGGTACTTGTTATTTTTATTACTTTGTCGGTTGTTTTAAACTCTCATTCTCACAGGAAATATAATAATGTAAGTTATAAAGTGTATGAAAAGGTCCTTTATGCTTTCTGAAGAGATCATGATGAAAAGGAAAGTGTTATAAGGACCTTTTTAATAATGCGTGGGAAAGTTTTTGTTAAGGATCATTATATTTTTTTTATTGAAATTACACTAATTCATATGTTTAAGAGATATTATCATATAAACCGTTAAAACTTGAAAAGATTATTACTATATTAATAGCTCAATTTATTTAGTATCATTTTAAAAAAATATGGAGTTTTTTTTTACACATTTTTTTTTTATAAATGAGTGTGCAACAATGTTATTCTTCTATCTAATATCAAGATTGCAGAATAAAAATATAAAATATTTATAGGATAACTAACTAACTATAACTAAATAAATCTATTATTTCTTATATTATGCATTATGAAAAAGATAAACATGAGCATCGTAATAATAAACTAAAGATCGCAAGCGTCCTATTCGAGTAGACTTGTTTACAAGAAATAAATGCTAAGGTAAATCATAATATACCACATACTGCGTATAGATTCGTGCTTACTATCTCATAAAAATTAAATAAAATAAATATATCACAGTAAAACTTCACGGCAAATGCAAAAGTTGCCGTATTTGTTGCCGTAGACGGCAACTTCTTGCCGGAGCACGGCAACTCTACGGCAATTGTACGGCAACAAATACGGCAACATTTTTAATTTTTTTTTTCATTTATACAATATAATTTTTTCAAAAAACTCAAAATAGTCAAAAATTTCAAAAAACTCAAAAATTTCTAAAAAGTCAAAAAATTCAAAAAAACTCAAAATTTTCAAAAAACTCAAAATTTTTAAAAAACTCAAAAATTTCAAAAAACTGCAAATTGCAAATTGCAAAAATCTCAAAAATTTCAAAAAACTTAAAATTTTCAAAAAACTCAAAAAAGTCAAAAAATTCAAAAAACTCAAAATTTTCAAAATAGTCAAAAATTTCAAAAAACTCAAAAATTTTCAAAAATTTCAAAAAATTCAAGAAACTCAAAAATTGCAAAAATTTCTAAAAAGTCAAAAACCTCAAAAATTTCAAAAAAACTCAAAAATTTCAAAAAAGTCAGAAATTTCAAATATCATTAAAAATTTCAAAAAATTCAAATTCAAAATTCAAATAAAAAAGTCATTTTTGAAATTTTTGAGTTTTTTGAAAATTTTGAGTTTTTTGAAATTTTTGACTATTTTGAAAATTTTGAGTTTTTTGAATTTTTTGACTTTTTTGAAAATTTTAAGTTTTTTGAAATTTTTGAGATTTTTGCAATTTGCAGTTTTTTGAAATTTTTGAGTTTTTTAAAAATTTTGAGTTTTTTTGAAAATTTTGAGTTTTTTTTAAATTTTTTGACTTTTTTGAAAATTTTGAGTTTTTTGAAATTTTTGAGTTTTTTGAAAATTTTGAGTTTTTTGAAAATTTTGAGTTTTTTGAGTTTTTTGAAATTTTTGAGTTTTTTGAAAATTTTGAGTTTTTGAATTTTTTTGATAAAATTATGTTTTTGTTACTGAATTAATGAAAAAAAAAATTTAAAAATGTTGCCGTATAATTGCCGTAGAGTTGCCGTGCTACGGCAAGAAGTTGCCGTCTACGGCAACAAATACGGCAACAATACGGCAACTTTTGCATTTCCCGTGTAACTTTTAAACGTAGCCTGATTTAACTTAATTTAAAATTAACAATTTTAGGCATAGTTCATGAATTCAAATAATCAAGATAGGTCAGAGAATAACTTGAATTGATAAAAAATTAAAAGTAAGCAAGTCATGACTTGCATTTATTACATGTATTAATAATTAAATTTCATTCAGGCTACAATTTGATTTTTCCACAATTGTAAAAGTTCCAAAGTTGAGGAAATTGTTAATTCCTTTTTATAAAGGTAAAAATTACCTTAAGTAATTTAAAAATTATAACTAATTATAATATTATTTTAGAATAAACGAATTTCACATTACATCATATCATTGTTAAAATAAAGTGGTGTTTTATTCCCTCAACTTGGCCTTTGAATCTTCCCTGAGTCCAACAATAAAAATAAAACGATTTGTAAACCAACAAATTCTGAACAGTTAGAATCGCAAGAAATTTCCCAAAAAAGCTTTTAATGTTATTTTTCAAAAACAACTGTTTAACAATAAAGACCATGGCAAGTTATGAAAATTTTTTATCTGGATTTCAGAAAAAGCTCATCTTAGACTTATTCGACGCGTATTGAATAACACTAAGTGAAAATTATAAGGTTTTTAAAATTTTTTAGGATTTTGAGCTTGACACCAAAAAGGGCATAAATATTCCAAAAAAACAGTTTTTTTTTACAAAATTACCACTTTTTTGAGTAAAAATCCTCAAAAAAAATAAAATTTGATTGAACATTAAACATCCTCAGAAATTCAGCTTCAACTTTGTAGAAGATTATTTTCGTGTATTTCTAATTATTTTAAAAAAGCTAAACTGAACAAGTAAAATGCATCAAAACGAGCTCAAGGGTCAAATGACCCTGAATGGTACGATTAGTAGGTGTTGGTGTTTTCTCATATTTTGTTCGTTATGCCATGTCTTAATTAACGAGATATCTGACCTCGGATATCGATATCCGACATAGATATCTGTGCCTGTTTTAACTACAAAAAATTAACAGCTGATCAGATATGTCCATTTAATTTTTTTTGCATTGTAAATAGAATTGATTCAAAAAAGAAAATTGGTTTGAAGAAAATGTTTCCTGTTTGATTTAGGTATGGGGTGTCTTCGGCAAAGTTGCTCAGAATGATGAGGCAAAAATTTTGGCATGAAAAAAATTTTTCATTTCCTTGGAAAATTTTTGGAGAATCGAGTTTTTCATGCTTACCCTATTTTTTTGTATGGACACCCTGTATTTTTTTGATCCATAAACACTCCCACACTGAATACGAACATAAGTCTAGAACATACTTTGAGTCTCAGATGAACCGTTCGGGCGCTACGCGGTCTTAAAGTAAAAAGTGGAATAAAAATTCACGCATGAATCAGGTGTTCACGCGGATATCTAGTCAGATATCTGATATCTGAGTTGAAAGTGAAATAGCGTTCTATGCATTTTGTATGGGATATTTGAGTAGTTATTTGTCAGATAACGACATATCCGACTTTTTGTCAGATAACGTGTTAATTAAGACATGTCATTAGAAGGAAAAAGTTTTATCATAAAAATACAGTTGAGAGAAAGTTATGAATTTACATTATTAGCTTTTTCCATTTTTAGTGCAATTAAAATTGGTTTTCCACATTCAAAATTGTAAAAGGGTCAAATGACCCCTGCCGAAACGTTTAGTGATAATTAACATTCTGTGATGTATGGCAATAGCCACCCTAGTTTGTAAGATATATGTGTTAGTGATAAGTTAGTGATAAGAGATATTATATAAGTGGAAGATGCCAATAAAGAGATCAGTTCTTGCTGACCATTCGAATACACAACACTGGCGACGAGGTAAATAAATCGGTGCGTGCAGAAAAAAAAAATAGATATTTTCGAGTTGTCTTGAATATTGGAAACAATAGAAATTTTAAATTGTAATAATAGAAAAAATGTGATACAAAAAAAAAATTAATTAACTTTGCTAGTTCTTTAATATTTCACGCCATGAAATATATTGAAATGAATTATTTTAAAGTTTTGAAAATTTTGCAGTCTGATTAGAAGTTAATATTCAAATGTCTTATCTGTGATATTAAACTTAAGAGTTAGTGTGATAAAAAAAAAAAATTAAAGTAATGCTAAAGACGTGTGTTCAAGATTATTAAAAAAAAAAAATGTATTCTATTTGAAAGTTTCAAAGTCAAAATATTAATTATTAGTCGACGAATGAAGTTAAATATGTTTTATAGTCAGTTTACGTCGAAATGAAAAGAATCTCAAGTATTTAAGCCGTGGCGTTGGTCTGCCATTGTCTATGAGTTTATTGCAAGTTAATTAAAAAAATGTAATTGTTTGGTATGTCCCAAACTTATTTGAAGTAGTATTTTCGACGATGTGTGTCATAGTCAAACGCAAAATATATGAGAGTACGCAATATACTATTGTTATTGATTTAATTAAATTGGTCTTTTAAAAATGTGTTTTTTTCTTTCTCTATTTAGTCAAAAAAAGTGTGTATAGATGTATTGAAGATGATTTCAGAACTTGAGATTTGTTCCAGTTGGAAATGAAAGCCAAAAATATGAATTGTTAGATGCAAAAAAAAGTATGATGAAATTAAAAAAAAAAAAGTGTTTAAAAGTAGCAGTTTGGAAAAAAATACGCTGAAATAGAGTCAGTAATTAGTGAAAAAAGTAATTTTATTGTTTGAAAAAAAAAAATAATATTTATTGAGTTAATTAAAATTGGTCTATTATAGAAAGTTATTGTAAAATGCAAGATGTGTTCTTGTTAATTTCAGTTCGATGCTGAATAAATTGAAAATAATTTAAAAATCATTGGTGAAGTTCGAATTGTTGTAAAAAGAGTGAGTTATGAAAAAGAAATGTGGTATTTGGTGTGTCCATGGTAATATATATGAGTTTAAGGCGTTGTATGCCAGATGAATAAAACTTTTGTTGAGTTATAATTAAATTTGATAATAGAGATGTGTTAAAAAGATGTGTTCTTTGTAGTAAGAGTCAGTGGAGTTAGTTAAATTATTATTAAAAAGAAGTCAGTTGTTATGGAAGTCTTGGTGTGTCCATGAAAAAGAGTATACATAATGTAAATTTGGTGGCAGATAAGTGATTTGGTGTGTCCAACACTTTTGAAAAAAAAAAATGATAAGTTGTATAAGTCATGTATACCACATGCATCAAGTGTTTTTGAGTCATCTTAATTAAATTGTTGTCTTGCTTTAATAAGAAATGTGTTTTAAATGAAAAAAAAAGTTATTAGCTGTAATATTTTACGAAGTCAGTCTTCATGTAGTTATTAAATTGAATTTTTATGAGAAATTATTTTTTTAGTCAGTCTTACTTCCCCTCCTTATTTGGCTTAGCCTGCATTCAAGGCATTTTTAAATTTTGTTAAAGAAAAACTTTCATGTTGTTTAAGTGAGGGAGAAATGAGCTTAAAAAGACCTGGTAGGATAATCTGCACAAAATGACAGGAAGGAAGGATGAACGGGGAGCACAAGTTTAATTATTTTAAAATATTATTTTAATTAGTTTTAAGATAGAATTTTTAATATAAGCCGAGGTGAGTGTGATGTATGGCAATAGCCACCCTAGTTTGTAAGATATATGTGTTAGTGATAAGTTAGTGATAAGAGATATTATATAAGTGGAAGATGCCAATAAAGAGATCAGTTCTTGCTGACCATTCGAATACACAACACATTCATTAAAAATAACGTTCGTTTAAGGTTTTTCCATAACAAATTTTAGCGAAATTTCTCAATTTGACCATAAAACACCGCTCTTTTGCCATGAAACTCCGGTCTTTTGACCATTACCATAGGATTTTTACCCTGAGTCATGTTCTTTTGAACATGGATACATGGTCTTTGTATTTTTTATTATATGACCCTAGGAACATGACCATGACCATTAAGCTATGGTCCGTGTCACCGCCTCGGAAAAACCAATGAAATTTTCAAAAATGGTATTCTTTAATGTTTTTTTAAAACAAGTTTCAATTTAATTGCTCAAAAATAAAAAAAAAACTCTAGAGAAGGAACTGTAAATGGTACATATACGTACCATACAACGTCAAAGAGTTAATTAATTTAAAATCATTTATCATATTGTTTTTATGCAGGTATTTGAAATTATCGATAAGTGGCTATTATCGGTAAGTCATGAAGTGATCCTATTTATGTTAGTACAATTCATACCTATAAAGAACCATACATAAGCTGATCCATATAACTGTTGTTTATACATTTCACATAATACTCTTCGAGCTGCCACGACATAAAACAATCCAACAATAATTCTAGCGTCTTGCCTTCGCAGATTACGGACAGCATCGGTTGGATCAGATAAAAACGATTGCCTTGTAACAATTTCAACACCTGCTTCTTTACATCGATTTTCTAAATCTTCCACAGTCTATTAAATAAATTAATACTGTTAAAACCTTCATGGATGTTTTAATGGTTTTTTTTGTATTACTTATGTCAGAAAAGCTTAAAGTGGAAAAAAATTTAGATTTAGATTTAAAAATCTTAATATTCCCAAACAACTTTAAAAGTTAATCACTGAAAAAATATTAGTTAACGGAATATTATCTTAATTATGTTAAAAGATAAAAAAAAGTCGCTGAAAAATTTACATAAATTGATTTCAGACACTGTTAATAAGCATGGTTTAATATTCAAAATTTCAAATAATGGAAAAAGTGATCATATACCGAGTGATGTATTGAATGAGTCAAGGCTATTACTGGTGTCATTTATGACCAAAATGAGTAAATTGGCATTCAAGAAATTTCCCTAGCACGTCAGGTTCCTGAGATAGGCTCTTAGGGTCATTTAGGCTATTTACAGCAAAATATTCCATAAAAAACTGATTTTTTTTGAGTCAGAACTTAGAAAAATGGGAAATTCTGGGTGGTTTACAAAAGTGAATTTTGATGGGACTCGTATCATTGAATATAATTAAGTTTTAATTTTAATAATGATAGATCAATAAATGACTTAATGTTTCGGAAATTTTCAAAATGGCGTTTGTTTTTCAAAAAATTTCAAAATAGCGGTTTTTAAAACAAATTAAAATGGCATTTTTTTTAAATTGATAAAAATAACCGCCATTTTGAAAATTTTTGAAAAAAAAATAGTTGAAATTATCGGATATTTTTGGCTTTTGACTGTTTTCAGGCTCTGGAGCCTAATTCCTGAGTCCAATCTCTGAGCCCAATCTCTGAGCCCAATACCTGAGCCTAATCTCAGAGCTAATGAGTTAATAGTAATCTTCTCCATCCAACAAAACAAATTATCATTTTTTATGAATTTTTAACCGTTTTTAATGGTTTTTTAGGCTCTGGAGGCTCTGCAGCCCAATCTCATAGCTATCTGTCTAATAAGAAAAACCAAACCTCGGTCCGATGGCCCATTACGAACTTACGGCGGACAAACCGTCTGTAATAGTGCAATTATTCTTACGAAATGCACTAAAAATAATGGTAATTAAGTTAAAAATGTATTTAAAGTAAAAAAGTTTCATAAAAAATGGACAATTTCGCTTAATTTTGTAATTTTAGTTTTTTCCAACTCATTCTTGCATAACAGAATCCAGGGTAAATTGTAAATTTTTTCGCTTGAACATGAAATATATTTATGTTAAATACATTTTAAACTGTTTTAAGTTAAGGCTTGGAACAATATAATGGGCAATACAATATATTGTAATATATTGCCATAAATAAATATATGTATGGAAAAAATATGGGCCATAAATATATGGCTCGGAAAAATATGGGCCATAAATATATGGCTCGAAAAAATATGGGCCATAAATATATGGCTCTGAAAAATATGGGCCATAAATATATGGCTCGAAAAAATATGGGCCATAAATATATGGTCAATTTGAGAATGTATGGTTTTATTTTCAAATAAAATCATATTATTAATTTGCTATAAATATCTTATGAATAAAAATTAAAAAATTAAGATATTAATAAACTAGCGGAGCATTAGTAATCAGAATGTTTTTTTATCTCTCTATGCTTTTAATACAGAAATGCGGAGCTGCGAAGCAGCGGAGCATTAGTAATCAGAATGTATCTTTTATCTCTCTATGCTTTTATATCTTCAAATATTCTGATATCAATTCAGGTATAAAAAAA